>OZ026841.1:6106341-6423841 GCA_964023205.1 Lutraria lutraria
GTATTCTATGTAGACGTTATATCATTTTACCACACATCGAGTGTATATGATGATGACGTTATATCATTTTACAACACATCGAGTGTATTCTATGTAGACGTTATATCATTTTACAACACATCGAGTGTATATGATGATGACGTTATATCATTTTACCACACATCGAGTGTATTCTATGTAGACTTTATATCATTTTACCACACATCGCGTGTATATGATGATGTCGTTATATCATTTTACCATAGATCGAGTGTATTCTATGTAGACGTTATATCATTTTACCACACATCGAGTGTATATGATGATGACGTTATATCATTTTACCACACATCGAGTGTATATGATGATGACGTTATATCATTTTACAACACATCGAGTGTATATGATGATGACGTTATATCATTTTACCACACATCGAGTGTATATGATGATGACGTTATATCATTTTACAACACATCGAGTGTATATGATGATGACGTTATATCATTTTACCACACATCGAGTGTATATGATGATGACGTTATATCATTTTACCACACATCGAGTGTATATGATGATGACGTTATATCATTTTACCACACATCGAGTGTATATGATGATGAAGTTATATCATTTTACCACACATCGAGTGTATATGATGATGACGTTATATCATATTACCACACATCGAGTGTATATGATGATGACGTGATATCATTTTACCACACATCGAGTGTATATGATGATGACGTTATATCATTTTACAATAGATCGAGTGTATTCTATGTAGACGTTATATTATTTTACCACACATCGAGTGTATATGATGATGACGTTATATCATTTTACAACACATCGAGTGTATATGATGATGACGTTATATCATTTTACCATAGATCGAGTGTATTCTATGTAGACGTTATATCATTTTACCACACATCGAGTGTATATGATGATGACGTTATATCATTTTACCATTGATCGAGTGTATTCTATGTAGACGTTACATCATTTTACCACACATCGAGTGTATATGATGATGACGTTATATCATTTTACAACACATCGAGTGTATATGATGATGACGTTATATCATTTTACCATAGATCGAGTGTATTCTATGTAGACGTTATATCATTTTACCACACATCGAGTGTATATGATGATGACGTTATATCATTTTACCATTGATCGAGTGTATTCTATGTAGACGTTACATCATTTTACCACACATCGAGTGTATATGATGATGACGTTATATCATTTTACAACACATCGAGTGTATATGATGATGACGTTATATCATTTTACCACACATCGAGTGTATATAATGATGACGTTATATCATTTTACCACAGATCGAGTGTATTCTATGTAGACGTTATATTATTTTACCACACATCGAGTGTATTCTATGTAGACGTTATATCATTTTACAACACATCGAGTGTATATGATGATGACGTTATATCATTTTACCATATATCGAGTGTATTCTATGTAGACGTTATATCATTTTACAACACATCGAGTGTATATGATGATGACGTTATATCATTTTACCACACATCGAGTGTATATGATGATGACGTTATATCATTTTACCACACATCGAGTGTATATGATGATGAAGTTATATCATTTTACCACACATCGAGTGTATATGATGATGACGTTATATCATTTTACCACACATCGAGTGTATATGATGATGACGTGATATCATTTTACCACACATCGAGTGTATATGATGATGACGTTATATCATTTTACAATAGATCGAGTGTATTCTATGTAGACGTTATATTATTTTACCACACATCGAGTGTATATGATGATGACGTTATATCATTTTACAACACATCGAGTGTATATGATGATGACGTTATATCATTTTACCATAGATCGAGTGTATTCTATGTAGACGTTATATCATTTTACCACACATCGAGTGTATATGATGATGACGTTATATCATTTTACCACACATCGAGTGTATATGATGATGACGTTATATCATTTTACAACACATCGAGTGTATATGATGATGACGTTATATCATTTTACCACACATCGAGTGTATATGATGATGACGTTATATCATTTTACAACACATCGAGTGTATATGATGGTGACGTTATATCATTTTACCACACATCGAGTGTATTCTATGTAGACGTTATATCATTTTACCACACATCGAGTGTATATGATGATGACGTTATATCATTTTACCACACATCGAGTGTATATGATGATGACGTTATATCATTTTACCACACATCGAGTGTATTCTATGTAGACGTTATATTATTTTACCACACATCGAGTGTATATGATGATGACGTTATATCATTTTACAACACATCGAGTATATATGAGGATGACGTTATATCATTTTACCATAGATCGAGTGTATTCTATGTAGACGTTATATCATTTTACCACACATCGAGTGTATATGATGATGACGTTATATCATTTTACCATAGATCGAGTGTATTCTATGTAGACGTTATATCATTTTACAACACATCGAGTGTATATGATGATGACGTTATATCATTTTACCATAGATCGAGTGTATTCTATGTAGACGTTATATCATTTTACCACACATCGAGTGTATATGATGATGACGTTATATCATTTTACCATAGATCGAGTGTATTCTATGTAGACGTTATATCATTTTACAACACATCGAGTGTATATGATGATGACGTTATATCATTTTACCATAGATCGAGTGTATTCTATGTAGACGTTATATCATTTTACAACACATCGAGTGTATATGATGATGACGTTATATCATTTTACCATAGCTCGAGTGTATTCTATGTAGACGTTATATCATTTTACAACACATCGAGTGTATATGATGATGACGTTATATCATTTTACCACACATCGAGTGTATATGATGATGACGTTATATCATTTTACCACACATCGAGTGTATATGATGATGACGTTATATCATTTTACCACACATCGAGTGTATATGATGATGAAGTTATATCATTTTACCACACATCGAGTGTATATGATGATGACGTTATATCATTTTACCACACATCGAGTGTATATGATGATGACGTTATATCATTTTACCACACATCGAGTGTATATGATGATGACGTTATATCATTTTACAATAGATCGAGTGTATTCTATGTAGACGTTATATTATTTTACCACACATCGAGTGTATATGATGATGACGTTATATCATTTTACAACACATCGAGTGTATATGATGATGACGTTATATCATTTTACCATAGATCGAGTGTATTCTATGTAGACGTTATATCATTTTACAACACATCGAGTGTATATGATGATGACGTTATATCATTTTACCATAGATCGAGTGTATTCTATGTAGACGTTATATCATTTTACCACACATCGAGTGTATATGATGATGCCGTTATATCATTTTACCATAGATCGAGTGTATTCTATGTAGACGTTACATCATTTTACCACACATCGAGTGTATATGATGATGACGTTATATCATTTTACAACACATCGAGTGTATATGATGATGACTTAATATCATTTTACCATAGATCGAGTGTATTCTATGTAGACGTTATATCATTTTACCACACATCGAGTGTATATAATGATGACGTTATATCATTTTACCATAGATCGAGTGTATTCTCTGTAGACGTTATATTACTTTACCACACATCGAGTGTATTCTATGTAGACGTTATATCATTTTACAACACATCGAGTGTATATGATGATGACGTTATATCATTTTACCATAGATCGAGTGTATTCTATGTAGACGTTATATCATTTTACAACACATCGAGTGTATATGATGATGACGTTATATCATTTTACCATAGATCGAGTGTATTCTATGTAGACGTTATATCATTTTACCACACATCGAGTGTATTCTATGTAGACGTTATATCATTTTACAACACATCGAGTGTATATGATGATGACGTTATATCATTTTACCATAGATCGAGTGTATTCTATGTAGACGTTATATCATTTTACCACACATCGAGTGTATATGATGATGACGTTATATCATTTTACAACACATCGAGTGTATTCTATGTAGACGTTATATCATTTTACAACACATCGAGTGTATATGATGATGACGTTATATCATTTTACCACACATCGAGTGTATTCTATGTAGACTTTATATCATTTTACCACACATCGCGTGTATATGATGATGACGTTATATCATTTTACCATAGATCGAGTGTATTCTATGTAGACGTTATATCATTTTACCACACATCGAGTGTATATGATGATGACGTTATATCATTTTACCACACATCGAGTGTATATGATGATGACGTTATATCATTTTACAACACATCGAGTGTATATGATGATGACGTTATATCATTTTACCACACATCGAGTGTATATGATGATGACGTTATATCATTTTACAACACATCGAGTGTATATGATGATGACGTTATATCATTTTACCACACATCGAGTGTATATGATGATGACGTTATATCATTTTACCACACATCGAGTGTATATGATGATGACGTTATATCATTTTACCACACATCGAGTGTATATGATGATGAAGTTATATCATTTTACCACACATCGAGTGTATATGATGATGACGTTATATCATATTACCACACATCGAGTGTATATGATGATGACGTGATATCATTTTACCACACATCGAGTGTATATGATGATGACGTTATATCATTTTACCACACATCGAGTGTATTCTATGTAGACGTTATATCATTTTACCACACATCGAGTGTATATGATGATGACGTTATATCATTTTACCACACATCGAGTGTATATGATGATGACGTTATATCATTTTACCACACATCGAGTGTATTCTATGTAGACGTTATATTATTTTACCACACATCGAGTGTATATGATGATGACGTTATATCATTTTACAACACATCGAGTATATATGAGGATGACGTTATATCATTTTACCATAGATCGAGTGTATTCTATGTAGACGTTATATCATTTTACCACACATCGAGTGTATATGATGATGACGTTATATCATTTTACCATAGATCGAGTGTATTCTATGTAGACGTTATATCATTTTACCACACATCGAGTGTATATGATGATGACGTTATATCATTTTACCATAGATCGAGTGTATTCTATGTAGACGTTATATCATTTTACAACACATCGAGTGTATATGATGATGACGTTATATCATTTTACCATAGATCGAGTGTATTCTATGTAGACGTTATATCATTTTACCACACATCGAGTGTATATGATGATGACGTTATATCATTTTACCATAGATCGAGTGTATTCTATGTAGACGTTATATCATTTTACAACACATCGAGTGTATATGATGATGACGTTATATCATTTTACCATAGATCGAGTGTATTCTATGTAGACGTTATATCATTTTACAACACATCGAGTGTATATGATGATGACGTTATATCATTTTACCATAGCTCGAGTGTATTCTATGTAGACGTTATATCATTTTACAACACATCGAGTGTATATGATGATGACGTTATATCATTTTACCACACATCGAGTGTATATGATGATGACGTTATATCATTTTACCACACATCGAGTGTATATGATGATGACGTTATATCATTTTACCACACATCGAGTGTATATGATGATGAAGTTATATCATTTTACCACACATCGAGTGTATATGATGATGACGTTATATCATTTTACCACACATCGAGTGTATATGATGATGACGTTATATCATTTTACCACACATCGAGTGTATATGATGATGACGTTATATCATTTTACAATAGATCGAGTGTATTCTATGTAGACGTTATATTATTTTACCACACATCGAGTGTATATGATGATGACGTTATATCATTTTACAACACATCGAGTGTATATGATGATGACGTTATATCATTTTACCATAGATCGAGTGTATTCTATGTAGACGTTATATCATTTTACAACACATCGAGTGTATATGATGATGACGTTATATCATTTTACCATAGATCGAGTGTATTCTATGTAGACGTTATATCATTTTACCACACATCGAGTGTATATGATGATGCCGTTATATCATTTTACCATAGATCGAGTGTATTCTATGTAGACGTTACATCATTTTACCACACATCGAGTGTATATGATGATGACGTTATATCATTTTACAACACATCGAGTGTATATGATGATGACTTAATATCATTTTACCATAGATCGAGTGTATTCTATGTAGACGTTATATCATTTTACCACACATCGAGTGTATATAATGATGACGTTATATCATTTTACAATAGATCGAGTGTATTCTCTGTAGACGTTATATTACTTTACCACACATCGAGTGTATTCTATGTAGACGTTATATCATTTTACAACACATCGAGTGTATATGATGATGACGTTATATCATTTTACCATGGATCGAGTGTATTCTATGTAGACGTTATATCATTTTACAACACATCGAGTGTATATGATGATGACGTTATATCATTTTACCATAGATCGAGTGTATTCTATGTAGACGTTATATCATTTTACCACACATCGAGTGTATTCTATGTAGACGTTATATCATTTTACAACACATCGAGTGTATATGATGATGACGTTATATCATTTTACCATAGATCGAGTGTATTCTATGTAGACGTTATATCATTTTACCACACATCGAGTGTATATGATGATGACGTTATATCATTTTACAACACATCGAGTGTATTCTATGTAGACGTTATATCATTTTACAACACATCGAGTGTATATGATGATGACGTTATATCATTTTACCACACATCGAGTGTATTCTATGTAGACTTTATATCATTTTACCACACATCGCGTGTATATGATGATGACGTTATATCATTTTACCATAGATCGAGTGTATTCTATGTAGACGTTATATCATTTTACCACACATCGAGTGTATATGATGATGACGTTATATCATTTTACCACACATCGAGTGTATATGATGATGACGTTATATCATTTTACAACACATCGAGTGTATATGATGATGACGTTATATCATTTTACCACACATCGAGTGTATATGATGATGACGTTATATCATTTTACAACACATCGAGTGTATATGATGATGACGTTATATCATTTTACCACACATCGAGTGTATATGATGATGACGTTATATCATTTTACCACACATCGAGTGTATATGATGATGACGTTATATCATTTTACCACACATCGAGTGTATATGATGATGAAGTTATATCATTTTACCACACATCGAGTGTATATGATGATGACGTTATATCATATTACCACACATCGAGTGTATATGATGATGACGTGATATCATTTTACCACACATCGAGTGTATATGATGATGACGTTATATCATTTTACAATAGATCGAGTGTATTCTATGTAGACGTTATATTATTTTACCACACATCGAGTGTATATGATGATGACGTTATATCATTTTACAACACATCGAGTGTATATGATGATGACGTTATATCATTTTACCATAGATCGAGTGTATTCTATGTAGACGTTATATCATTTTACCACACATCGAGTGTATATGATGATGACGTTATATCATTTTACCATTGATCGAGTGTATTCTATGTAGACGTTACATCATTTTACCACACATCGAGTGTATATGATGATGACGTTATATCATTTTACAACACATCGAGTGTATATGATGATGACGTTATATCATTTTACCACACATCGAGTGTATTCTATGTAGACGTTATATCATTTTACCACACATCGAGTGTATATAATGATGACGTTATATCATTTTACCACAGATCGAGTGTATTCTATGTAGACGTTATATTATTTTACCACACATCGAGTGTATTCTATGTAGACGTTATATCATTTTACAACACATCGAGTGTATATGATGATGACGTTATATCATTTTACCATATATCGAGTGTATTCTATGTAGACGTTATATCATTTTACAACACATCGAGTGTATATGATGATGACGTTATATCATTTTACCATAGATCGAGTGTATTCTATGTAGACGTTATATCATTTTACCACACATCGAGTGTATTCTAGGTAGACGTTATATCATTTTACCACACATCGAGTGTATATGATGATGACGTTATATCATTTTACAACACATCGAGTGTATTCTATGTAGACGTTATATCATTTTACCACACATCGAGTGTATATGATGATGACGTTATATCATTTTACAACACATCGAGTGTATTCTATGTAGACGTTATATCATTTTACAACACATCGAGTGTATATGATGATGACGTTATATCATTTTACCACATATCGAGTGTATTCTATGTAGACTTTATATCATTTTACCACACATCGCGTGTATATGATGATGACGTTATATCATTTTACCATAGATCGAGTGTATTCTATGTAGACGTTATATCATTTTACCACACATCGAGTGTATATGATGATGACGTTTTATCATTTTACCACACATCGAGTGTATATGATGATGACGTTATATCATTTTACAACACATCGAGTGTATATGATGATGACGTTATATCATTTTACCACTCATCGAGTGTATATGATGATGACGTTACATCATTTTACCACACATCGAGTGTATATGATGATGACGTTATATCATTTTACCACACATCGAGTGTATATGATGATGACGTTATATCATTTTACAACACATCGAGTGTATATGATGATGACGTTATATCATTTTACCACACATCGAGTGTATATGATGATGACGTTATATCATTTTACAACACATCGAGTGTATATGATGATGACGTTATATCATTTTACCACACATCGAGTGTATTCTATGTAGACGTTATATCATTTTACCACACATCGAGTGTATATGATGATGACGTTATATCATTTTACCACACATCGAGTGTATATGATGATGACGTTATATCATTTTACCACACATCGAGTGTATTCTATGTAGACGTTATATTATTTTACCACACATCGAGTGTATATGATGATGACGTTATATCATTTTACAACACATCGAGTATATATGAGGATGACGTTATATCATTTTACCATAGATCGAGTGTATTCTATGTAGACGTTATATCATTTTACAACACATCGAGTGTATATGATGATGACGTTATATCATTTTACCATAGATCGAGTGTATTCTATGTAGACGTTATATCATTTTACCACACATCGAGTGTATATGATGATGACGTTATATCATTTTACCATAGATCGAGTGTATTCTATGTAGACGTTATATCATTTTACAACACATCGAGTGTATATGATGATGACGTTATATCATTTTACCATAGATCGAGTGTATTCTATGTAGACGTTATATCATTTTACAACACATCGAGTGTATATGATGATTACGTTATATCATTTTACCACACATCGAGTGTATATAATGATGACGTTATATCATTTTACAACACATCGAGTGTATATGATGATGACGTTATATCATTTTACCACACATCGAGTGTATATGATGATGACGTTATATCATTTTACCACACATCGAGTGTATATGATGATGACGTTATATCATTTTACCACACATCGAGTGTATATGATGATGACGTTATATCATTTTACCACACATCGAGTGTATATGATGATGACGTTATATCATTTTACCACACATCGAGTGTATATGATGATGACGTTATATCATTTTACCACACATCGAGTGTATATGATGATGACGTTATATCATTTGACCATAGATCGAGTGTATTCTATGTAGACGTTATATTATTTTACCACACATCGAGTGTATATGATGATGACGTTATATCATTTTACAACACATCGAGTGTATATGATGATGACGTTATATCATTTTACCATAGATCGAGTGTATTCTATGTAGACGTTATATCATTTTACAACACATCGAGTGTATATGATGATGACGTTATATCATTTTACCATAGATCGAGTGTATTCTATGTAGACGTTATATCATTTTACCACACATCGAGTGTATATGATGATGACGTTATATCATTTTACCATAGATCGAGTGTATTCTATGTAGACGTTATATCATTTTACCACACATCGAGTGTATATGATGATGACGTTATATCATTTTACAACACATCGAGTGTATATGATGATGACGTTATATCATTTTACCATAGATCGAGTGTATTCTATGTAGACGTTATATCATTTTACCACACATCGAGTGGATATAATGATGACGTTATATCATTTTACCATAGATCGAGTGTATTCTATGTAGACGTTATATTATTTTACCACACATCGAGTGTATTCTATGTAGACGTTATATCATTTTACAACACATCGAGTGTATATGATGATGACGTTATATCATTTTACAACACATCGAGTGTATTCTATGTAGACGTTATATCATTTTACAACACATCGAGTGTATATGATGATGACGTTATATCATTTTACCATAGATCGAGTGTATTCTATGTAGACGTTATATCATTTTACCAAACATCGAGTGTATTCTATGTAGACGTTATATCATTTTACAACACATCGAGTGTATATGATGATGACGTTATATCATTTTACCATAGATCGAGTGTATTCTATGTAGACGTTATATCATTTTACAACACATCGAGTGTATATGATGATGACGTTATATCATTTTACCATAGATCGAGTGTATTCTATGTAGACGTTATATCATTTTACCACACATCGAGTGTATATGATGATGACGTTATATCATTTTACAACACATCGAGTGTATTCTATGTAGACGTTATATCATTTTACAACACATCGAGTGTATATGATGATGACGTTATATCATTTTACAACACATCGAGTGTATTCTATGTAGACTTTATATCATTTTACCACACATCGCGTGTATATGATGATGACGTTATATCATTTTACCATAGATCGAGTGTATTCTATGTAGACGTTATATCATTTTACCACACATCGAGTGTATATGATGATGACGTTATATCATTTTACAACACATCGACTGTATATGATGATGACGTTATATCATTTTACCACTCATCGAGTGTATATGATGATGACGTTATATCATTTTACCACACATCGAGTGTATATGATGATGACGTTACATCATTTTACCACACATCGAGTGTATATGATGATGACGTTATATCATTTTACAACACATCGAGTGTATATGATGATGACGTTATATCATTTTACAACACATCGAGTGTATTCTATGTAGACGTTATATCATTTTACAACACATCGAGTGTATATGATGATGACGTTATATCATTTTACAACACATCGAGTGTATTCTATGTAGACTTTATATTATTTTACCACACATCGCGTGTATATGATGATGACGTTATATCATTTTACCATAGATCGAGTGTATTCTATGTAGACGTTATATCATTTTACCACACATCGAGTGTATATGATGATGACGTTATATCATTTTACCACACATCGAGTGTATATGATGATGACGTTATATCATTTTACCATAGATCGAGTGTATTCTATGTAGACGTTATATCATTTTACCACACATCGAGTGTATTCTATGTAGACGTTATATCATTTTACCACACATCGAGTGTATATAATGATGACGTTATATCATTTTACCACAGATCGAGTGTATTCTATGTAGACGTTATATTATTTTACCACACATCGAGTGTATTCTATGTAGACGTTATATCATTTTACAACACATCGAGTGTATATGATGATGACGTTATATCATTTTACCATATATCGAGTGTATTCTATGTAGACGTTATATCATTTTACAACACATCGAGTGTATATGATGATGACGTTATATCATTTTACCATAGATCGAGTGTATTCTATGTAGACGTTATATCATTTTACCACACATCGAGTGTATTCTAGGTAGACGTTATATCATTTTACCACACATCGAGTGTATATGATGATGACGTTATATCATTTTACAACACATCGAGTGTATTCTATGTAGACGTTATATCATTTTACCACACATCGAGTGTATATGATGATGACGTTATATCATTTTACAACACATCGAGTGTATTCTATGTAGACGTTATATCATTTTACAACACATCGAGTGTATATGATGATGACGTTATATCATTTTACCACACATCGAGTGTATTCTATGTAGACTTTATATCATTTTACCACACATCGCGTGTATATGATGATGACGTTATATCATTTTACCATAGATCGAGTGTATTCTATGTAGACGTTATATCATTTTACCACACATCGAGTGTATATGATGATGACGTTTTATCATTTTACCACACATCGAGTGTATATGATGATGACGTTATATCATTTTACAACACATCGAGTGTATATGATGATGACGTTATATCATTTTACCACTCATCGAGTGTATATGATGATGACGTTACATCATTTTACCACACATCGAGTGTATATGATGATGACGTTATATCATTTTACCACACATCGAGTGTATATGATGATGACGTTATATCATTTTACAACACATCGAGTGTATATGATGATGACGTTATATCATTTTACCACACATCGAGTGTATATGATGATGACGTTATATCATTTTACAACACATCGAGTGTATATGATGATGACGTTATATCATTTTACCACACATCGAGTGTATTCTATGTAGACGTTATATCATTTTACCACACATCGAGTGTATATGATGATGACGTTATATCATTTTACCACACATCGAGTGTATATGATGATGACGTTATATCATTTTACCACACATCGAGTGTATTCTATGTAGACGTTATATTATTTTACCACACATCGAGTGTATATGATGATGACGTTATATCATTTTACAACACATCGAGTATATATGAGGATGACGTTATATCATTTTACCATAGATCGAGTGTATTCTATGTAGACGTTATATCATTTTACAACACATCGAGTGTATATGATGATGACGTTATATCATTTTACCATAGATCGAGTGTATTCTATGTAGACGTTATATCATTTTACCACACATCGAGTGTATATGATGATGACGTTATATCATTTTACCATAGATCGAGTGTATTCTATGTAGACGTTATATCATTTTACAACACATCGAGTGTATATGATGATGACGTTATATCATTTTACCATAGATCGAGTGTATTCTATGTAGACGTTATATCATTTTACAACACATCGAGTGTATATGATGATTACGTTATATCATTTTACCACACATCGAGTGTATATAATGATGACGTTATATCATTTTACAACACATCGAGTGTATATGATGATGACGTTATATCATTTTACCACACATCGAGTGTATATGATGATGACGTTATATCATTTTACCACACATCGAGTGTATATGATGATGACGTTATATCATTTTACCACACATCGAGTGTATATGATGATGACGTTATATCATTTTACCACACATCGAGTGTATATGATGATGACGTTATATCATTTTACCACACATCGAGTGTATATGATGATGACGTTATATCATTTTACCACACATCGAGTGTATATGATGATGACGTTATATCATTTGACCATAGATCGAGTGTATTCTATGTAGACGTTATATTATTTTACCACACATCGAGTGTATATGATGATGACGTTATATCATTTTACAACACATCGAGTGTATATGATGATGACGTTATATCATTTTACCATAGATCGAGTGTATTCTATGTAGACGTTATATCATTTTACAACACATCGAGTGTATATGATGATGACGTTATATCATTTTACCACACATCGAGTGTATATGATGATGACGTTATATCATTTTACCACACATCGAGTGTATTCTATGTAGACGTTATATCATTTTACCACACATCGAGTGTATATGATGATGACGTTATATCATTTTACCACACATCGAGTGTATATGATGATGACGTTATATCATTTTACCATAGATCGAGTGTATTCTATGTAGACGTTATATCATTTTACCACACATCGAGTGTATATGATGATGACGTTATATCATTTTACCATAGATCGAGTGTATTCTATGTAGACGTTATATCATTTTACCACACATCGAGTGTATATGATGATGACGTTATATCATTTTACAACACATCGAGTGTATATGATGATGACGTTATATCATTTTACCATAGATCGAGTGTATTCTATGTAGACGTTATATCATTTTACCACACATCGAGTGGATATAATGATGACGTTATATCATTTTACCATAGATCGAGTGTATTCTATGTAGACGTTATATTATTTTACCACACATCGAGTGTATTCTATGTAGACGTTATATCATTTTACAACACATCGAGTGTATATGATGATGACGTTATATCATTTTACAACACATCGAGTGTATTCTATGTAGACGTTATATCATTTTACAACACATCGAGTGTATATGATGATGACGTTATATCATTTTACCATAGATCGAGTGTATTCTATGTAGACGTTATATCATTTTACCAAACATCGAGTGTATTCTATGTAGACGTTATATCATTTTACAACACATCGAGTGTATATGATGATGACGTTATATCATTTTACCATAGATCGAGTGTATTCTATGTAGACGTTATATCATTTTACAACACATCGAGTGTATATGATGATGACGTTATATCATTTTACCATAGATCGAGTGTATTCTATGTAGACGTTATATCATTTTACCACACATCGAGTGTATATGATGATGACGTTATATCATTTTACAACACATCGAGTGTATTCTATGTAGACGTTATATCATTTTACAACACATCGAGTGTATATGATGATGACGTTATATCATTTTACAACACATCGAGTGTATTCTATGTAGACTTTATATCATTTTACCACACATCGCGTGTATATGATGATGACGTTATATCATTTTACCATAGATCGAGTGTATTCTATGTAGACGTTATATCATTTTACCACACATCGAGTGTATATGATGATGACGTTATATCATTTTACAACACATCGACTGTATATGATGATGACGTTATATCATTTTACCACTCATCGAGTGTATATGATGATGACGTTATATCATTTTACCACACATCGAGTGTATATGATGATGACGTTACATCATTTTACCACACATCGAGTGTATATGATGATGACGTTATATCATTTTACAACACATCGAGTGTATATGATGATGACGTTATATCATTTTACAACACATCGAGTGTATTCTATGTAGACGTTATATCATTTTACAACACATCGAGTGTATATGATGATGACGTTATATCATTTTACAACACATCGAGTGTATTCTATGTAGACTTTATATTATTTTACCACACATCGCGTGTATATGATGATGACGTTATATCATTTTACCATAGATCGAGTGTATTCTATGTAGACGTTATATCATTTTACCACACATCGAGTGTATATGATGATGACGTTATATCATTTTACCACACATCGAGTGTATATGATGATGACGTTATATCATTTTACCATAGATCGAGTGTATTCTATGTAGACGTTATATCATTTTACCACACATCGAGTGTATATGATGATGACGTTATATCATTTTACAACACATCGAGTGTATATGATGATGACGTTATATCATTTTACCACTCATCGAGTGTATATGATGATGACGTTATATCATTTTACCACACATCGAGTGTATATGATGATGACGTAATATCATTTTACCACACATCGAGTGTATATGATGATGACGTTACATCATTTTACCACACATCGAGTGTATATGATGATGACGTTATATCATTTTACAACACATCGAGTGTATATGATGATGACGTTATATCATTTTACAACACATCGAGTGTATTCTATGTAGACGATATATCATTTTACAACACATCGAGTGTATATGATGATGACGTTATATCATTTTACAACACATCGAGTGTATTCTATGTAGACTTTATATTATTTTACCACACATCGCGTGTATATGATGATGACGTTATATCATTTTACCATAGATCGAGTGTATTCTATGTAGACGTTATATCATTTTACCACACATCGAGTGTATATGATGATGACGTTATATCATTTTACCACACATCGAGTGTATATGATGATGACGTTATATCATTTTACAACACATCGAGTGTATATGATGATGACGTTATATCATTTTACCACACATCGAGTGTATATGATGATGACGTTATATCATTTTACAACACATCGAGTGTATATGATGATGACGTTATATCATTTTACCACACATCGAGTGTATATGATGATGACGTTATATCATTTTACCACACATCGAGTGTATATGATGATGACGTTTTATCATTTTACCACACATCGAGTGTATATGATGATGACGTTATATCATTTTACCATAGATCGAGTGTATTCTATGTAGACGTTATATTATTTTACCACACATCGAGTGTATATGATGATGACGTTATATCATTTTACAACACATATAGTGTATATGATGATGACGTTATATCATTTTACCATAGATCGAGTGTATTCTATGTAGACGTTATATCATTTTACAACACATCGAGTGTATATGATGATGACGTTATATCATTTTATCATAGATCGAGTGTATTCTATGTAGACGTTATATCATTTTACCACACATCGAGTGTATATGATGATGACGTTATATCATTTTACCACACATCGAGTGTATATGATGATGACGTTATATCATTTTACCATAGATCGAGTGTATTCTATGTAGACGTTATATCATTTTACCACACATCGAGTGTATATGATGATGACGTTATATCATTTTACCACACATCGAGTGTATATGATGATGACGTTATATCATTTTACCATAGATCGAGTGTATATGATGATGACGTTATATCATTTTACCACACATCGAGTGTATTCTATGTAGACGTTATATCATTTTACCACACATCGAGTGTATATGATAATGACGTTATATCATTTTACCACACATCGAGTGTATATGATGATGACGTAATATCATTTTACCATAGATCGAGTGTATTCTATGTAGACGTTATATCATTTTACCACACATCGAGTGTATATGATGATGACGTTATATCATTTTACCACACATCGAGTGTATATGATGATGACGTTATATCATTTTACCACACATCGAGTGTATTCTATGTAGACGTTATATCATTTTACCACACATCGAGTGTATATGATGATGACGTTATATCATTTTACCACACATCGAGTGTATATGATGATGACGTTATATCATTTTACCACACATCGAGTGTATATGATGATGACGTTATATTATTTTACCATAGATCGAGTGTATTCTATGTAGACGTTATATCATTTTACAACACATCGAGTGTATATGATGATGACGTTATATCATTTTACCACACATCGAGTGTATATGATGATGACGTTATATCATTTTACCACACATCGAGTGTATTCTATGTAGACGTTATATCATTTTACCACACATCGAGTGTATATGATGATGACGTTATATCATTTTACCACACATCGAGTGTATATGATGATGACGTTATATCATTTTACCACACATCGAGTGTATATGATGATGACGTTATATCATTTTACCACACATCGAGTGTATATGATGATGACGTTATATCATTTTACCACACATCGAGTTTATATGATGATGACGTTATATCATTTTACCATAGATCGAGTGTATTCTATGTAGACGTTATATTATTTTACCACACATCGAGTGTATATGATGATGACGTTATATCATTTTACAACACATCGAGTGTATATGATGATGACGTTATATCATTTTACCATAGATCGAGTGTATTCTATGTAGACGTTATATCATTTTACAACACATCATGTGTATATGATGATGACGTTATATCATTTTACCATAGATCGAGTGTATTCTATGTAGACGTTATATCATTTTACCACACATCGAGTGTATATGATGATGACGTTATATCATTTTACCATAGATCGAGTGTATTCTATGTAGACGTTATATCATTTTACCACACATCGAGTGTATATGATGATGACGTTATATCATTTTACAACACATCGAGTGTATATGATGATGACGTTATATCATTTTACCATAGATCGAGTGTATTCTATGTAGACGTTATATCATTTTACCACACATCGAGTGTATATGATGATGACGTTATATCATTTTACCATAGATCGAGTGTATTCTATGTAGACGTTATATTATTTTACCACACATCGAGTGTATTCTATGTAGACGTTATATCATTTTACAACACATCGAGTGTATATGATGATGACGTTATATCATTTTACCACACATCGAGTGTATATGATGATGACGTTATATCATTTTACCACACATCGAGTGTATTCTATGTAGACGTTATATCATTTTACCACACATCGAGTTTATATGATGATGACGTTATATCATTTTACCACACATCGAGTGTATATGATGATGACGTTATATCATTTTACCACACATCGAGTGTATATGATGATGACGTTATATCATTTTACCACACATCGAGTGTATATGATGATGACGTTATATCATTTTACCACACATCGAGTTTATATGATGATGACGTTATATCATTTTACCATAGATCGAGTGTATTCTATGTAGACGTTATATTATTTTACCACACATCGAGTGTATATGATGATGACGTTATATCATTTTACAACACATCGAGTGTATATGATGATGACGTTATATCATTTTACCATAGATCGAGTGTATTCTATGTAGACGTTATATCATTTTACAACACATCATGTGTATATGATGATGACGTTATATCATTTTACCATAGATCGAGTGTATTCTATGTAGACGTTATATCATTTTACCACACATCGAGTGTATATGATGATGACGTTATATCATTTTACCATAGATCGAGTGTATTCTATGTAGACGTTATATCATTTTACCACACATCGAGTGTATATGATGATGACGTTATATCATTTTACAACACATCGAGTGTATATGATGATGACGTTATATCATTTTACCATAGATCGAGTGTATTCTATGTAGACGTTATATCATTTTACCACACATCGAGTGTATATGATGATGACGTTATATCATTTTACCATAGATCGAGTGTATTCTATGTAGACGTTATATTATTTTACCACACATCGAGTGTATTCTATGTAGACGTTATATCATTTTACAACACATCGAGTGTATATGATGATGACGTGATATCATTTTACCATAGATCGAGTGTATTCTATGTAGACGTTATATCATTTTACAACACATCGAGTGTATATGATGATGACGTTATATCATTTTACCATAGATCGAGTGTATTCTATGTAGACGTTATATCATTTTACCACACATCGAGTGTATTCTATGTAGACGTTATATCATTTTACAACACATCGACTGTATATGATGATGACGTTATATCATTTTACCATAGATCGAGTGTATTCTATGTAGACGTTATATCATTTTACCACACATCGAGTGTATTCTATGTAGACGTTATATCATTTTACAACACATCGACTGTATATGATGATGACGTTTTATCATTTTACCATAGATCGAGTGTATTCTATGTAGACGTTATATTATTTTACCATAGATCGAGTGTATTCTATGTAGACGTTATATCATTTTACCAGAGGTCGAGTATATTCTATGTAGACGTTATATTATTTTACCAGAGGTCGAGTATATTCTATGGTAACGTTATATCATTTTGCAATAAATCGAGTGTAAACTATATTGACGTTATATCATTTGAGCATGCATCGAGTGTATTCTATATTGACCTTATATCATTTTACCATAGATCGAGACAGTGTATTCTATATTGACGTTATATTATTTTACCATAGATTAAATATATTTTATGATGACGTTATATGATTTTACCATAGATCGAGACATTGTATTCTATATCTGAGTTTTCCAAATGTTGAGCATTTTACACATGATATTTATGAATAACTATCACACAACGATATACGAAAGTATAGGGTATGTACACTGTCTTGTTTTAGTTGAAACTACAGGTATACATTTTTCTATAGATAAGAGTATATTGCATGTATGATTTTTCAAACAAAGCGGATAAGAAAAAAAGCTATTTAATCCTACATAAACTATCCTCAATGAATATCAACATAACAAAACATAATACATGTATATTTAGAAGATAAATCCGGACAAAATATGACATCAAAATTGATATTATTTCAGCGATATGTATGTTTCATCCTAAACAAATTCAAGAAAAGTACGTTGAGGGTGAACAACAGAAAAAGAAGAGACAGAGAAGGGGAGGGTTTGGGTATGGAGGGACGGGATGACGCGGGAGGGGAGGGAGAGGGAACGATGGTGAAAAAGAGAGAGATGAAGGATGGGAGGGAGAGAGAGAGAGAGAGGAGGAAAGATACTTTGAAGACACATCCTGTTAGGTAGTCAATTGGCTAATAAATGACCCGGCGAGTCTCAAATGGAAGCATAGTCCAGTCTTGGATAGAAAGAAGAGAAGATGATTTGCAAAAATGTGTTTTTATGAACTGTCAAGGAATATTTTCTGCATTTCTGAATGTGTATACATTATTTGCTGGACAGTTATGAATAAGTATCGTCAGACAAAAGGCGAATATCATCATTGATATCAGTAACAATATCGTGAATATAAGTTTGTAACACTTAATCTCCGTAATCTATTACTTTCCTACCAGTGTCAATTAAGTCACTAGCATTCTACATTACATAGATGGTTTGTATTGTTCGAAGGAATATACCACTGGAGCTTACACAAAAGGCAGTGCCAGTGATCAAGATATATCCAGTAAAGACAGTCTGTGTATTTTTTGAAATTTAGTAAAAAAGAGTAATATAAAAAGAGATAAAAAGTAGCAAGAGTCATTAGGAGTTTAAAAGTGAAATTGATAAAGAAATTGGGAAGTATTAAACGGGAATTACAAAGGTTACAAAAAACGAATACGATTTTGTGAAGTCTTGACCGAGAACAATAAAAGTATACAAAAGAGTGTAAACTTCCTAAGACTGCTAAATATGAAATATAAATGTTTCCTTGGGTATAACTAGAAAATTAAACACAAAAGTATGACAAGTATTCATACAATTCGCGGCCAACAGTTAAATAAAATTGATCAGTCAATAATTATCATGTCCAAATGATATCAATAATAAAATTACATGTATACTACTCTTCTGTTTGAAATCCAGCCCGGCGTCAAAAGGACAACCCTTAGGTCAGACACAGTATCGTCCTTAAAGTAAACATTTATGGCCGGTTTACGCTCTGTGATGTCACCATGGAGACTGTTATGAACGGACGTACGGTAAATTAGTTTCTAAGACAAACATATCTTATCCTAACTTGAACTATACGACGACAAAATTACATGACGTTTGGGATAAACTTTTTGAACACCCCATCGTACAAATATACTAGTAAACAGAGTAAGAATCGTCCAATGCCAAAATATATTTTTACGTATTTGGGCACAGTAATTTTAGTAGTAAGAGCTTAACAAGAGACGTTTCGTGATATTATAATTGGTTGGCACAAATGTTCAAAGATGATTAGTTAAGTTCAATATCATTCAGTTTTAGCACGTCAATGTATTCATACAAGCGACTAGGTAGTTCAAATCACAAAGTCTTTATGAAAAAAAAAAGATTTCTTTTGTTATTCTGTAGATAACGTCCCAGCCAGCATCACTATGTCGGCCCGACGGCGGCTAAAGAGCGGAATATCGACAATATTTGCCAACGTCAATCCTACATAGGGCCGACGTAGGTGGATTTTATAAAAAGTGTGTATTACACTTGGTGTTAACTTATTCGAGTTCTAACCTATTCTGTAGACATGAATATATAAAATATAAATGATGAATCTGACTCTTTACATTCGTTCAAATCTCAATGTCTAGTAGATGTCGGATTGATGTAGGGCCGATATATGTAGACGAATGTATTTTGTCATTAATGAGTTAACTGTTTTTACATAATCAATGAGGCAAATGAAAGAAATGAAGAAGCAAAACGTTAATTTTGCATTATAATGTAAGTATTCATTTACATTTTGAAATATATATTATCTTGGCTTATCTTAACTTGTAACAAGATTTAAGTATCTAGGTCAACCGCCTGCATTAGTCATTTAGTGCTGACCGCCATATTTGAATTTCTTGAACTAGTGTCAGCATCAGGTCGGATAGATTTCATGAAAATAACAAGTTTTCGTTACAAGAAATATGTCAATGAGTTTGGAAAATTACTTTAAAAGGCATACATCAACAACAGCGGGTGGATATTGACAGTAAAGTAATTATTTTGGGAACTTTTTTAGCTTGTTGCTTTATTGTCATATGTTTTCGCGACTGTCTTTAACAAAAGAAAATTGCTCATGTTACTAATTTCATGTTTATGCAGAATATCTACATTCAAGGAATTTTATGTTATTCATTTGATTTCATTGTTTTACCATAATGGTTTATTTACACCAAAGACCAATGACCAGTATGTACTCAATCTAATAATTAAATTCAAAATTATTTGTAAATCTTTACAAGTGTAAAATTACTCTTATTTCCATTTGTCTCTTGTTTTAGCTCCAGACCAGTAGATTTTTACAACTACAGTATAAAAAAGATGAAGCAGAATTGGTACAGAAAGTGCACTTAGTTGCTATCCTGATAATATATTAAACATGATTGATTGGAGAAAATTATGCACAGTTTAGAGGATTCAATGACAGGTATGTGGGGCTTGTATGGTAAATTTATATCAATTAGACATTGAATTTGAACTTTCAACTGCTCATATTAATTTATTCTGTATAAATAATGAATGCATAAATAATTATTCTAAAAAGTTCTATTTATATTATAATATTTTGAAATATATTGATGGAAATAAGATCTACCTATAGACTCTAATAGGAGTGTACAAGTATAAATCATGTCATTGTTCGGTTAATGTTGTTAAATCTTTTAGTATGACTAGATACCATAGATTGTTATAAGGTACATGTTTGAAATACAATGAGTATATTGTTTTTGAATTTGATTTTATATTTTACAGGTCAACTGTCAGGGAAGGATACCAAAGACACAGCATGGCATACACATGTATTTAGTAGTTAGTCCCCAGAGAGAGTGTCGGAATATACAATGGTTATGTTGCAAGTTGGCAATATACTAGTAACATTCATTGTAAGTTACAAATGTAATCATTATCACATATATATATTATATATATATATATATCTTGTATACAACAATTAGATATTCAAGATTTTAAGCTTGATTACTCTTAGTTGCGGTGTGATATATTGTAATTTGTAAATTGGCTGGGATATTCACCAGCCCGATCAGCTTAGTTGGTAGAGCATCTGATTTGCAAGCAAGAATTCGCGGGTTCGAGCCATGCATCGGGTACATTATTTTCCTCTTCCTATTGCATTTGATGCCGTTAGTATGATATTAGCCTCGAAATCCTTTTTTTAATAAAAAGGAAAGAGCAATGTGGCGGTGTGATACATTGTATTTATGAATTGGATGAGATATTCACCAGCCCGATTAGCTCAGTCGGTAGAGTATCTGACTTGCAAGCAGAAGGTGGCAGGTTTGAGTCCTCGCATTGGGTACATTATTTTCCTCCTATTACAGCAGTATGATTTAATTTGGACCTAATTATGTACATGAAATAGGAAACTTAATTTGGCTAATTGCATTAGTTAAAGGAAATGAATTGTGCTTATTGTATGTTTTTAAATACTGTGTTATCAATTTATTGATTAATTATATTGTAGCTGAAGCTGTACAAAGGACAATTCAAAGTGTTTAGGAAGCTGATGATAAGGTGGTGTTGAGACAGTGCCTATGTAGTATGTACCAACAGTGACAAGGGATAGTGGAAAAAGAAGCGAAAAATAATATTAATCTACAGGGTGTCCCAAAAGAAAGGTAACACTTTCATACATGTATAATTTCCCTTTAAATTGCAGATGAATACATGAAATTTTACAGATATGTAGATCAAAGATGTAAGTTTTTTGTGTCAGAAAACCTTATGAATATATTCAGTATTTGCAATCTAATACAAATTTGAGAACAAAAGTGCATTTTTCATCATTGACGATGTTTTAGTAATTTATGACGTTTTCGATGTGACGACTTTTCATCCTCTTCACTTATCATACACGCACGATGAAATGTTCAATCATTTAAATAGATATGACTTTGTTGGACTTTCTTTACCTTGCATTTGATTGGTTTCAATCACTGAAAGACACCGTATCTTCAGAGATGAATGGTCCAATCATACCGTGGAACGACATTGCACACCGCGAGTTTCTCACTGTGTAGTGGTCTCTCCACATAAGAATTATGTCGCTTTTGAAAAGCAAGTTTGTTAATATGTTCAAAAAGAAGTCTCCTACCTTACAAAAATATGTGGTTCATACAGGATGGTGGTACAGCACATACATATCAAGTATCATACTATATTTTATACATAATATGTTTGGTGATTGAGTAATTTTCAGACGATATCTGGGGGTGAAATATTGCGCAATATTTTGACCCACGCATAGTCTTGACCTCAACCCATGCAACTTTTTTCTTTGAGGGTATTTTTTAAGTCAAAGGTCTATAGTCCTAAGCCACAAACCAAAGAAATGCTATGATGTGTTAAAGTGGCATAGATTTCATCGTGTGTGTATGGTAAGTAAAGAGGATCAAATATTGTCACATCAGAAACGTCATAAATTACTAAAACGACGTCAATGGTGAAAAATACACTTTTGTTCTAAAATTTGTATAAAATTGCAAATACTGAATATATTCATAAGATTCTCTAACACAAAAAACTTACATCTTTGATCTACATATCTATATGAATATTATGTATTCATCTGCAAGTTAAAGGGAAATTTAACATGTGTGAAAGTGTTACCTTTCTTTTGGGACACCCTGTATTATAAACAATTACATGAATTAACAAAATGAACTTTTATAGCGTTTTTTAAGTTTTTGGTTAAGACTTTTGGAAGATATATACAGTGTATTTTTAATTTGTTAGCATTAGTAATTTTGTATTTGTTTATGTATGAGTATGATTAATTGTGTGAATAATTACATTTAGAAGTGCCAAATAGTACAATATCACTGACCATATTCATATTTTAAACATAGGATTTGCAGAGTAATGAAAATCTAAGTTATATATTGATTTCTTATTGTATTTTTCATTCTTCCTGTATTTAGGTTTCATTTTAGCTTAATTGCCATAACATGAAATACATTAAATAGTGGAAACATAGCTAGAATTTGATTATAGTTTTTATCATAAAGGGTCTGGGACTCTATTCCAGTTCATACCCTATGAACTTTCAAGAGCTACATTAAGACTCATGTATATTATTTTTCTACTGTTATATTTTGCCCCATAATTAAACAATTAAGCACTTGTTTTTTTTAAAGAAAGAGAGCAATATTAATCTATCATTAGTATTACCTGTAAACCTTAGATTTTACTTTGAAATTATTTCTATTACATGGAAGGAGTGTCTGAATTTAGAATACTAATCTGGAGCACAGTCCCATAATTAAGATCATAAGATGTACATGGTCACCATGATGTTGATTTAATAAATATAGAAAATACTCTATTTATTTTGTTATCTTAATGAAATATGACCTGTTAGAAATCAACAAATATATGAAATAACTTGTAGTAGCTTTGTAACCAAACTCTCACTCGGGCTAGTTTGATTGTTTCCTCACATGACAGCAGACTATGATCCATGTATGAACAAGTATGAGTTTATACAATATTCATCTTACTAGCTTCTGTTCGCAGTAGGTCTATACCAGTATTTTAGGGGTCATTAAAACGATTCCTGGAATATCGGCAGGACATCGGATAATTGTCGGGGAAATCCTGTCGGGCTGACATCGAGTCGCGTTGCAAATTCGAGGCGGGCCGATGTCGAAACGATCAAGATGCCGATGTAGGGCCAACATTGATGTCCATATCGGCTTGATGTCGGGCCGACGTAGTGATGCTGGCTGGGGTAATATGTTCTGGATTTTTTAAATACATATCAATAAAAAGGCAATAGTCCAGTACCAGTACTTTATGTTTTTTCATCTGCAAGTAACGGTCAACTTATTATCTACATTAGAGCTCAGCCCCGGAGGTCAAATAACCTTATAATTTATTTATGTAATGTCTTCAACCAACTCGTCACAAAGAACACATGTCATGTCAATGATTCCAATTCACTTTAACGATTTCAATTATCGTAGATATTCTAACTTGAACTAAGCGGGGGTTGAAATTAAAGATTTAAAAATATTAAATAAATATTAATAATCAATGTTATATAATTATGAAGGCTTTTGTACACAGTGAGATATTGAACAAAATAATTGGTAGTCCCTATATAATGTGTCTATAGATTGATACGTATTACTGAAATATTCAATAGCGTACATGACTGACAATAAAAGGTTAATAGTATTGATGTAAAAAAGTATCAACAGATACAAGGACCTTCTGATAAAACATTGTCCTTAAACAGGTCGATTTTTGTACGACTATCAGTTGAATGAATTATTGAAAAGAAATATTCAAACAAGTAATAATTAGTAGAAACCTTTTGGAGTACAATTATCTGTTTCTATTTTTAGGCAGCATTCACAGTCTAGTATTATATAGTGAATTCATTTATTTGCTTATACAATGTTCTTTTTTGTTATGGCAGTAGTTGAAAACCGATTATTCCTAACAGTGTTAAGAACACGCAAAATAATTCGTGTAAATATATTATCCTTGAAAGTTGGTTATTTTAATTACTCATACGAATGTAGACTAGACAAGAGTAGACTAATACGTTCACTATCAAGACCCGTTTTTGCCATTGTAATAAGATTATTTTTCTTTGACATGTAAATTACATCACGTCAAAAAATATGTAGCATGTTCAATTATAATGCTCAAAATTTCTTAACATTAATAAACAAGAAATATCTTTTTAAAAAGATAATCGAAAAGTGTCGAAAGACTCCAGAGTGAGATCAAATGGTCTACATGAACTATGTGTGACCTTTTTCCAGTTGGGAACAAATTAACGTACACCGAAATAAAACTGATGCTTGCTAAAACAATATATGGTGCGAAACCATCAATTTTCTGCTCCAATTGATGTACAATGCATATAAAGCCACCAATGCATATGTCCACATCGGCATTTAATTAAATTATGATTTGAACTTGCTTCTTTATCATCAGACATCGTGTATACTACCGGTCAATTTAACCTAACCAACTCTACTTGAAACCTGTATGTAACAGTTTATGTACAGTGGTATTCTACAGTGTTATTGCTTTCCCGCGTATCACCTCCTGCGTAGTACATAAAGTCTAAAAATGACGAGATGAAAGTCTAAAAATAGACCACCGAGCAGTGAATCTTTTTTTGTAATCGGTGAGCAACATAATGTCGCTGGACTCCGTAACAGCTTTGTTAAAAGAATGACGCATAAAGGAAATAGTACGCAACTAAATGGTGTGATTATATAGATGTATCTGGAATATTTCCTCAATTCAGTGTGTCGGATCTAAGTATATTTCAAACAATTTTATTGTATATACACAGAAAGAGTCATGTATCTAAATAAGTGCTTTTCGGTAAATACGTGAGATATTCAAATGCGTAGAATTAAAACCGCGTATCCACTGTCCAATAATATCGCGCCTATGTGGCTGTTTTGCATATCATGTTTCGTAAAAGTAGTTCTACTTTCGGTTTTCGTTCGATGGTTCAGAAACATCTCTAAGGTTGTATGCATGTATTTGCAACAATCTACCATCGATGTATGTGTTTTGTGCCTTTTTGGACTTGATTTTTATCAAAATCAAGTCCTTTGTAATCATAGACTTATATTTGGTGCTGGACTCCATAACAGCTTGGTTAAAAGAATGCCACATAAAGGAAATAGTGCGCAACTAAATGGTATGTTTAAATAGAAGTATCTGGAATCTTTCCCCAATCAAGTGTGTCAGATCTAAATACATTTCAAATCATTCTATTGTAACTACATGGAGAGAGTCAAGTATCTAAATAAGTGCTTGTCGGTAGATACATGAGATTTTCAAATGCGTAGAATTAAAACCGCGTATTCATTGTCCAATAAAATATCTTGCCGTAAAAGTAGTTCTACTTTCGGTCTTCGTTCGATAGTTCAGAAAAATCTCCACGGACGTATTCATGCATTTGCAACAATCTACCATCGATGTGTGTGTTTTGTGCCTTTCTAACATTTCTTAATATTACAAAGCGAATTCTCATTTAATCGTATTCCGTGGTATTCACACCAACTAGTGTTATTTTGATGACGGAATCGCTATTTATAGACTCACTCCCCGCAGTGGCTAGTAGCAAAGCGTAACCGATGTGGGGAGTTTGATTTATCGAAGGTTGAATGTTAAAACTGCGGCTTAAAAATAATAATTCGAGTCGCTAAATACGAACGTAAATTACTGGATACGTGCTTCTAGAATTTACTGTTTAAGAGTTCCTTTTACGCAAGATTATTTAGAATTACATAATCACGTCTGAATTTCATGCAACATCGGGTTAACTATAGGTCATATAGGTCTTACTCTACTGTGTCAGCACCTTTTTGATTTGAGTGACCCTGAATGTGTTCAATGCGACGATGTTCTGTTGTGTTAAAACCAGAAGAATCAATGTTTGTATTTAATGTTACTGATGTGTTGTTTACTAGTTTTGTACAATAAAGAGTTTTTAATGCAATTAAATTGTCCTCAATTATTGTGCTAATCATTAAACTTTCCAATATCAGGCTTTTTCATTTTAAAATTTTAGCAAAGGGACTATAGTAAAGCCCTAGCTTATGTCATTTACCTATATGCATATGACCTGCATTACAATATGAATGAAAAATCGGTCCGTAATCTTAAATGTTAAAATATTTGTATGGGCTCGAACGATGTGGGTACACATTTCTCTCTTTTGTCTCGTATGGTAAAAATCAAGTCCGACAGTACTTTCAGTACTTTGATTAACATTATCTTTATATTACAGGGCGAATTCTCATCTAATCGTATTTCCGTGCTATTCACATCAACTAGCGTTAGCTTGATGACGCTGTCGCTATTTATAGAATGCGTTCATGTCGGGTAAACTGCGGAGGTCGAATGTTTAAACTGCGGCTTACGAATAATAATTAGAGTCGCTAAATACGAACGTAAATTACTGGTTATGTGCTTTTAAAAAATGATATTTAAAGAGTTATTTTTATATGACTATGTTAGAATTACATGATCACGGCTGACTCTCGTGCAACATCGGGTTAACTATGGGCCATATAGGCCCTACTCTATTGTGTCAGAGTCTTTTTAATTTGAGTGACCCTGATTATGTTCAATGCGACGAGGTTCTGTTGTGTTAAAATCAGAAGAATCGATGTTGGTATTTACTGTAACTGATGTGTCGTTCACTAGTTTGTGTACAATAAAGAGTTTTTAATGCAATTGAATTGTCTTCAATGAATGTGCTAAACATTAAACTTTCCAATATATTTTTTCATTTTAAAATTTTAGCAAAGGGACTAGTAAAGCGCTAGCGTATGTCCTTCACATACATGCATAAGACCTGCATTACAATATGAATGAGAAATCGGTCCGTAAGTGTAAATGTTAAAAATATTTGCATGGGCACGAACGATGTGGGTACATATTTCTCTTTTTGGCTTCGAATGGAAAAAATCAAGTTCCGACAGTACTTTCAGTACTTTGATTTTGTTTAGGAATTAAAAATTAGATAAGATATACAAGCTACTGCTTTTCATAAAAAATATCTCAAATAGTATCCATAATTAAAAAAAATTGTTCTCAATTGCTTCGACATATTGCGTTAGTCTGGTTTTCGTCATTCTTACAGAAGCGTACTAAAGATTGATGAACACGAAAACCAGACTAGTTTTTTAGTCTGGTTCTCGACATTCTTACAACATGCTACTTTCAATAAGCTTAAACACGTAATACAGACAAATCACCATAGCCAAATCACTAAACACATTCCAAAAAATAATAATAGTAATAACTATCTCATTTTCTGTATATAAATTCTTTTTAGTATAATTTTTCATGGTTTAAACGTTTTCATATTTAATATACGATTGTATTGATATTTCGGCTTTAATTATTGCATTATTTCAGAGGCAGTGAAACAAATAATTATGTCCTAAAAATTTGTAACAACAACATTTTTAACCTATGAGAAAACTTCTACTTCAGTTGAAGATTTTGCATCAAACATTTTCATTGGTTACAAATGTAGGTAAAAAGCAACATTAGACAGCAAGCCGTAAAAGGTATAGGATAGGTCATGGTCTGACATTTATATACATATATTCAGCCTACTTTCTCGAGTTACCCCCCCCCCCCCCCGATCACTGGGTTATAGGTCATCCGTTTACACTCGGCGCCGTATGCAGCCACGGAACATTGACTTATTTCCCTCACAGGTACCCATTTAAAAACCTGGGTGGAGAGAAGCAAGCATGGGATAATTCTTTGCTAAGAAAAATTCCGATGGTCCGGGCGGGATTTGAACCAGGGACCTCTAAAGCAAGCGTCCTATCACCGGGCCACCGTTCCCACCATTCTTTTTTCATCTTTATTATGCCGTTATGTATCATTAGGACTGTTTTGTATTGGTCGTTTACGATTTTGCGTAGCCATCTGATTTGGACTTGAATGCACGTAATATTTGAATTTGTAATTATGCAATTGAATCGAAAAATTGGATCTATGTTCGTAGGCGCAAGGTAAATAGAAGCTGTTCGGTACGGAGGAAAATTAAAACCAACCGACTGTTTAGAAATGGTATTAACTTTGTGTTCGTACCGAACAACAAAAATAGACAGTCTGTATGCAGTTGTCTCTCTTTACCTGCTATGTAATTTTGTAGTTAAATTATTTATATGTGTCACTTTTTTCACTTGAGTTTAACGTGGCACCAACAGTCAGGATCATTTGTCAACATTTCAAGCATTAGCAGTGGAAGACCCCCATTCTTACACCTAGGTAGAATCACCGACCTTCCGTGAGATAGCTGGACAGATTCCTCACGTAAATATTGAAGAAAGCACTTTTTACGTTCAGATATGGAGTTTTGAAACTCAAAATCGGCCAGAAACTGATTTGTACTATATACCTCTAGGGGCCGTCAAAAACGACATGGGTTAAATTTTGTGTTAATTTTGCGAAACCTTTGACCGTGTTTCGTGAGTTTTGTTGATTTTCATCAAATAAAAAGTTGTGGCGCATAGACAAAACCTTCCTGCTTGTCAACTACAAGAAGAAAATAGTTATCTGGTCGTTCTTTATTGCAGTTCAGCATGAGTGTTTCGCATGCCTGTTTAATCAACGTTAGGTACATTCCCTTATTATTAGGTATAAGTAGCATACGCAGCCAATATTTGATTCTGTGTCAAGTAACTATGCGAACACCATAACACAGCACCAGAAATAACTTAATAATTAAGTCCGAATTTAACTGTATTATATTGCTCATAATTGTGAAGTATCAAAAAATAGATAAGAAAAGGATTCTCCAGAAAAAAACGCATACAAAATATCCATTTCTCCAAAAATACTAACTTCTCCAATTCTCAACAACCCATTCAACAGATAGAAACATACAAAAATGGAGGACATAACACAGTATCCCGGATGGTATCGCCCTGAAACTGTCTGTACCAAACCTACTGGGTGTTTAGTCCGGTTTCGATGTCGCAACCTCACATGAGCCTAGGGATTTCGACATTTTATGTTAACCATTGTTTAATTATTATTGTGTACCCTTTTCCATACCAATTTAATGGTGTTTAACATCAGCCTTTCTTACATATTGTTTATTACTTAATTCACTATGTCCAGTTTTGATTCTGTATAAGGAAGGGCAGCTAGCGATTTTCGAATAGAATTGCAATCTGCTTTTTGCAGTGTTCGGAATGTCTTAGGTTATAGAACTGTTAGCAACGTAATTCACAGTAAACAGTCATAACACTCTCCTTTATTCCACCTCCAACTCATGCTTTAAAGCATTTTGGTACTCAATCAGGCATACTTTGTAATTATTGCAAAATGGCTGATCCCGATACGATCCTTTCAGGATTTTGGTATCCGGAAGAAGTCATAGTCACATATTTGTCTCGAAAAGATGTTTCATAAATTCAAGTGTGATTTATTGCGGAAAAACTAAGACTAATTGTTGCATATTGATAAACACGGCCGGTGTATATTTTTGCGGGCTCAGAAGTTCTATAACTTTACTATGAGATATACATGGATATGGTGAGTTTTTTTTATAAAACATGCATTCCTTGGTAGTAGTGGGTCATACGCCGGTTGTCAAGCAAAAGAATCAACAATCTCGAGGAAATCATGAAATGGTTGAACTTTTCTATTCGTATACACTTCGTATTTGCTTTCATTCCCCTATGACCAACATCCCCGATACCTAAAAGACACGTGTTTCTCCGCCAGTTAATGGCACAACTTAAAGCAACGTACATTTTGGTACTCTTGGTTATGGGAACCAAATTTGAGTTACTTCCAATTATGTTCACAGTAATCTTTAAATTTCGCTAAATATTGTTAAGCCTTTAACCAAGTTCTCGTTACGTCTGTTATTATTTGAACATGTGTTACAATAATTTGCCATTGTATGTAACTGGTGTTGACAGAGTTAAAACACTGAATATTGTATACTATGTCACAACATTGATACCTGAATAGATGTATTGTATTCGTAGGGGTTCTTTAGTCCTTTTTCCCATGACATGTTGTGAAGTATGTATGTAAGTGTAACTGTCGGTTCATCATATGTGTGCTACTTCAGACTAAATGTAGGTAACGCATATGATATTTCCTCGTAGATGATTGAAGACGAAATTACTTAGGTGACATGACATGGAACAACAACAAAAAGTATAGATGTAGACAGATAATGACATCTATATACAAAGAATACTGTTGTAAATATTTGTCTTACACTATGCTAGTTAACAATTTGACAATCGATAAAAATCTGTCAGTGTTTGACCATTTTCGTTTTGTTTATATTGAGTTTTACGCTCCAACAGTCAGAGTCATATGAAGAACTGGGAAGAACCAGTACTAGACTCCAATCCTCCGTAAGCAACTACCTACTTTCTCACATAAAGAGACACGGTCGGTAGCGGAGCTCTAACCATTAATTGTAATGCGTAATTTGTGTTTTTGTGCGGGTATTGTCTTCATGTTGACCAATGACGATTGTTTCAATAATAATAGGCTATCCAAATATATGTACGCTCATTAAACGTTTGACCAATAATTATGCTTTTGGTGCTATCTGATTTGTTCTATTAAAGCCATTGATATTCTTTGATTACAATGTTTTAAGTTACCTTTTGAAGATATAACATAAATCCTAGCATAGCACTCCAGAATCATTGGTGGCTTTGGACAACATAGAAAGATGACAATGATTTGTCCCTATATCTAGAACAGGACTAATAAACTAATAATAACAACAACAACATCATCTAAATTAATTTAATTGAAAATCAACTTTTCTTGTGAGTGTCTAAATAGAATAGTCTTTTGACATTTGTTCTCATCCTTAATAAAAATAAAATAAGTTATCTCCCTTTGTATGTACAAGAGATAATTATAAAAAAGTTGGTATATTTAGAAGTATCTAAAGCGCATGTAGTGCAAGCACTCAAATTGAGTGCAAGCACTCAAATTGTGTCGAGAAATACAATGCTATGAGAATATGCAAATAATAACAGAAACATGAGTAAATGTCGTACATGTAAATAGAAATTACTACTCCATCAACAAACATAAATTAAACAAACAAGTAAATAGCCTAAATTAAGAAAAAAATCAGATATGATAAAGGGTGGTTAAAATGGAACTGGCAGAACATTCAACCTCAGTTCAAGCAAACAATACAAACTGAACTGTACTCAATATGATACATACTAATTTCCGTTTTATCATACATGAACACACTCATCATATTATATAGTTTATTAAAAACTACATTTTCTATTTTTGAACACAAACTTTTTCTAGAATAACATTATTATCAATTTTCATATAATGTCTAAGCTATTACATGCACATGATAGGCAGTCTAGATTCTATGAAAAATACACAAGTTGTGGTGTAAGGTAAGAGTTGTAAGCACGCATATGTTGTAATTTCTTGCAATATTAAATAACGTATAATTCACTGTGTTATTTAACTATCCGATGTTTCCAGGCTGACCTGAAAAATACATCACTATCTTTACAGCAGAGCTCCAGTGGAATGTTTTAACAGTTGTTCGATTCAATATGTTTTGTTAAAAGTAATATGCATAATTATTATAATTAATATGCGTCAATCAAAGGCTTTGAAGGACAGAAATTAACACAATACATATAAATATACTGAAAATTGAATAATCATACGAAGCACAGATGCTCGCAGAAGGTCATACCCTTCTTTGAAAATTAGGCAATACTGTTCATTTTGCTCCATTTGTGGAGAAGTTGCCGGTACTATTTGGAAGGGTAAGTAATAACTGAATAGAAGATAGAATACAGTCCAGAAAAAGTGAACCATCCGCCGTATATAACAGCAATTTTGCTGAAAAGCACTGGTATTCTATGAACTAATATAAATAATATTTACCAGTTTCTTGCACTGGTGGATCTGAAACAAAGAAAATCAAGGAACTTGAAACATACGCTTATTTATGACAATTTCAATATTTTTTTACTTTAAAACTTATCCATAAAGTTGCATAAAAATGCATAAACAAATTTTCACACTCACTCTTGCAACTACAAACCATGACAATAAGCCTTTACTCAGCAACATAAACCACAGATCAACCAGTACCACTCACTCCGAAAACATGAAAATACATACTTTATGTTTACAAAGTCTCCAAAAATACATAAGAACATACATATAATTAATCACGAAGAAAAAATTCAAGTTAAAGGACGTATCGATCTCCGAAAAAATGTAAGTGTCTACCTGGAATTCGAACTGTTGAACCCAACCTTCGTATCATATCAACAACCAACACTGTAAATACAAATAGTTTTATACCAGTTCTAATAAGAGCTATCAAAAGTTGACAAATACCCCCACATGCTGCATAGACCTTGGAGCTACAGCCATGGGAGTTGTGGACGACACATCTTCTAGTGAAGATTAACATTTGTGGTAATCTATTTTAAAATCTTCCAGTGAATGATAACCTACAGAGCAGACACGCCAAAAAGACAAACATTGTGACTTTTGAACACTAAGTTTGACCTTGACCTTGGAGTTGCACGCCACACATCGTCTAGGGGTGGTGAACATTTGAGGTAAGTTTTTTTAAAGACCTCTAATGAATGACAAAGCTACAGAGCGGACACGAATCGGGACAGACAGACATACTGACCGATGGATAGCCAGACAAAATGGCTCCTATATAGCCCCATTATTTTAGTGGGATATAATAATAGTTTTATGGTACATTTCAGAATGAGCAAAATAGAATGTGGTGTGATGAAACAAGTAGTTAAATCACATTTAATGTAACTGTATCAAACACATTTACAAGCAGCATCACATTTTATCATTTGGAGTTCAACAAATAAGTATAGTATGTTTACAAATAAAGTTATCTAAAAATCTGTAAAATGTAAAGTTCACCATGTTACTCAAAATAAATCGAAATATTCAACAGCATAAAAACATTCTTCCGGTGCAAGATAGTCTACAGAGTTCTTTACAAATAAGTTTCAGAACATTCTATTTCGTATTGCAACAGCATATTAAATTACTGTTAACATGTTAGAACAGAATAACCCAATAACAAATGGACATGTAAAAATAAAGAATATTCAACACAAATCCTAAATAAAGTAATGTCAGGAATTCAAAACTATTATTTGAACTGGTGTTTTGTATTACTAATTTAACATTAAATTATAACAAAAATCCATCTTTTTATTAACGGTGTCACAGTGACACCATGATAAGACATAACCACAATACAAATTTAATGGCGAATAACTTTAGATTGAAGAACAAAGTGGACAAATTAAAGGAGCAATTGTCTTACATGATGTCTTTGTTTACAAGCAGTAACTAGACTCGTTGCAAAACATAAGAAGTACTATTTAAAACGACAAAAAAACGACAGGCAGAATTCAATATTTAGATAAACTGTACATTACCTGGAACTCGAGGTGGAACTGAAATTTAAAAAAGTAAGATAATGATGTTTGAAGCATATACATGTATATAACGAAATTCATGGAATGAATTAAAAAATCGTATTCTTTATTAACATCATACATAGATATTTTATAAATATGCAAATAGCATTAATATTAAGATAATGTTGTCTGTGTGGCTTTGGCTCCTAACTCTTAACTTCAGTAGGTCGGCTTTCTAAGTTATTTGAAAGGTGAGATGGCCTTAGAAGTATAACATAATATGTTATGAACCAACATGTTATGAACCAAAGCCTAAATCCAAAAATTCCAATCCAAAAGCATGTAAATTCAGGCATTTGATAGTTACTACAGGTAATTCTAGTAACAATTTTTTTTTCATCACATGAAACAAAATAGATGAACAATTATAAAACATAGGAAGACACAGTTTTGACAGTTTATTTACATTGTCAATGTCATTTTAGTGTCAAACTGTAGAACAATAATTGAAAAAATGCACCAAGATCTTATTTTGATTTTAACAATTCGTTTTTGGTTTCAATTTAAACAAAATGAAGTCTTTACTAACATGTAGTAAACAATTATTAATTTTATACAAAATGCTACTAGACAATAATAAATAAAGGTTTGCGATGGAAGCTTTTTATACTGCATTAAACAATTAATTTGATACTTCATCATCGTTTTATCAGTAATTGCATAACATTCACAAGCTAGAGTGCAAAATTGCTAATTAACATGGCATAAAAAAGTGTGCACTTATATACCCATAAGCTGTGTTATGCAGGTATCGGTAGCATAGTTAGAACTTAATCCAAAACGAAGAGAATCTGGAAGGTATTTTAAACTGTATAAACAAGGAAGTGACAAGTAAAGAATTTCTGAAAAAGAACCACATACAACTCCCCTGCCTTCCCACAATTACCCCCAGACCCAAACGTTAGCAACCCAAAACCCACTGAACACAAGAACAAACCACAATCTTTCGACGGGTGCTTACAACAGAGCTATCATATGTTGGTTAAGTTCCTCTATTTAAGTGGCCACATTTTTAAAGACCTTTTCTACTGGTCAAATCCATACAACAGGCCATTAAGCTTTTTACAGTCGCATTTTGAATATGTTACAAATCTTTATCTACTTCCATCAAAGACATACAAATGTATTTTGCAAGTAACTTGTAGAATACACTCTAAAACATTAATTTACCTATGCCTACAAACTGCTACAAGTGTCACTGCCTGTAAGGCAAATACTGTTGACAAATATTCCTTTGATCAAAAATTAAATGTATAAGGCTTTCTTCAATGCTGTGGACTGGACAAAACCCTGGATAACCTGAATACATGCACATTCTACATGTTTTGAAATACTCCACTTGGGCATCTTTTGCAAAATAATGATGATGAAGTGGAACGCAAACATCAGAATCATGACTGAACAGAACAAGCCGTTTTAGCATCCTCATTTTCACAATATTTGACATGGAGTAACATTCTTGTATCAGCTTCTTGAGTTCTTTTTAAACAAATTAAGTAATTAAATCATGCATTTTCAAAACTGATGTGCCTAAAGTTCACCATAAACACGTACAATGTTCACATATGTATATTGTATGGCAGTTTATAAGACAACACCTTCTTTCATAGCTAGAAAGAAATGTTTTGAGTTTAAGATCAGCAAGTGCCTGTTGAGTACTCAGCATGTTTCATCCAGTTTGAAACTTAGAAATCGCAAATATATAATACAAAACTACATATTGTGCAGCCCTATTTTAATTAAGGTTATACATATACATTCAGAATATAGCTGCCATAAAAGAATATGCTGGTTGTTATGTTTTGAATGACAGTTATTCCATCAAACACAATGTAACCAATGTTATTAACTAGTAAATAATAAAAACCAATGCCTCTGGCTTGTCCATGAAAGTATACTTCTTGTTTGCCGTAATGGCTGTCCTAGGAAGTCTTTTTATAATTATTAATTCTGAAAAGTCTCTGACACATTTCTTCACTTGTTTATTAGTTAACTAGCTCACAAAATCAAACCATTTAGATGGAAACAAAACGCAGACATCGTAGGTGAACTGGCGAATATTTTGGTACATAACATGTTTTCTTATACTTTCAGGGTCCCCCCCCCCCCCCTACCTATTGAAATGGGCCACATTGGTGGGATAAGTCACAATTGTATCAGTTCAAGTGATATTTAAACGAGACTATGATTATCATAAACTTTTAAAAACAAATGAATTATACCAGCAATTGTTCCCCCAATACGAATAGCACCGTTGTTTTGGCTTTCATCTCTTCCACCAGCTAAAATAAATAACATATCAAGTTATTCATAATATTTGTTGATAACACCCATATAAACTAGATGTTCTGTATTTCTATCATTCGGTTAAGGACAAGGTTTTTTTATCTGATTTGTGTCGCTAAGGGAAGTCGAACAATACAAGGCTGACTTTTGAAGGGTGCTGGGTTCGAGGACAAACGTTCCTTAATGTGGTATTTTGTTGACAAACTATCTTCTTCGAATCATTTATGATGAGTAAACTTATCATTCAGTACTAATGTTCTAAACAGACTTTGTGCAAGTCATAGCAATACATCGCGTTTAAAGGTCAACTGTCTGTCGAGCGCAATTTGAAAAAAATGTCGTATTGATATTACAAGTATTGCGTCCATCGTAGTTCAAAATTAACTAAATATTAGCTCCTGTGATTTGTTACATATCTTATGTTTCAGTTTTATGTTAATTTTGAGCTCATTCGTTTAAAGCATCCCCTAAAAGATATTAATGTTAGGAATAAACGTAATATCGAACACACCTGTTTCCTGGATGGGTGTACCTGAAACATAGATTAAAAGAAATTAAATAGAGGCTGATGTTGACTTCGGAATTAAGTGACTATTGACAATTAAAGTATTTTCTCTCCATCTTGCACCTCCTATACATTCATAATAATACAAAACGAGTCTCTTTTTGTTTCGGCTTAAACATCACAGCATATGCCATGAATTTGAATTTGTCATGGGTTACATTCAATGTATGTTATATTTATCGCTACTGATGGCTATAAATTTTCGCAAGAATAACATAAGGCTATAACTATAATAACTATAACAGTGTGGTAATCCCATATCCCCTAACACGAAATAATGGCCAAAAAACACTCGATAAACCACTTGCAGAGGGGGCATAAGTCTGGACTGATAAGTAGCAAAATGTATGCTTTGTCATTTGCATGTGCAAAACTACAAACTATGATTCATAAATGTTGACTTTAAATTCTACTCGTGTGTTAGTCAAAGTTGGCATGATCAAAGAACACAATTTTACGGAATCTGTAGAATCCATTGCCACAATCTTGCAATTTATTTATCATAGGAAGATAATCTTGTCTTAATTATTTATGAATGCGTGTCAGGATGGCACATTGAATCTGCTGAAGCAACAAAAGCAAAAATCAAAATGGAGAATATTATTCGTTTGCAATGATGAGCCAAACACATTCATGTATACGTGAAAAACAATAAACGTACAACTATCATTGATGACCCAGATATTATGTAAAGTAATACTTGAAACATTATCCTGAAATGTGTAGTGTACATAACCCAAAGAATGGCTATCTGTTTTCTAGCGTTTGTTTTGAATGCCAACTTTTTAAAAATGTATTTTTATGTGCGTGAATCTTTGTAAATTTGGCCAATTCTACAATTCTTAGTTAATGCAAAATGACTTTTTTGTTTAAAGTTTGTGTCGGTGTTTTCTTTTTACTTTTTATTTACCTGGTGTAGAAACAGCAAGCGAAAATGGGTGTCATTTTAAGTTATTATACTATTTCCTTATCTCTCAATATGGACATACCACACCAGTCTATCATTACAACAATCACATCTAAGTAAATACAAAGTGCTGAAGATTTTTGTTAAAAAATCACTTGGTCAGACTTCAGAACCATCTCTATTCGTCGTGGTTTTCCATGATTGTGTGCAATGTGGTAATTTCTCTGAATTGACCAGAATTGAAGTTTATAAAACTAATCAAATGTATTTATCAGATAGTCCATTACAGTGGAACAAAGATATCACGTAAATAAGATGATGGCGAGGCAATGAAACAAAAGAAGTAAAAAATTCAATGTCAAGAAATGCAGATTGTGTCAACGGACAGCATGTATCACAGAACATAATGAACGAAGAAAATGTGACAAAGAAACAAACAGACGAAAGCAAAAAAAAGGATAAAAGTATCGTGGCACCAAACCCAGAAAATTACGGAAGAAATCAGGAGATATAAGCGGAGGAAAAAGCTTATAAAAAATAGAATATATTTATTTGCATATTTATCCATGAGAAGGAATTTTTACAAAGCAACAATGATACACATTTTATAATATATAGCATGGTTACATATGGCGCGAAAGTATGTAATAAATATGATACCAAATATATATACCATAATAGAAATGAACTAGATACAAGTATGATTAAGAAAGTGAATAATTCCCAATGTATATATGATAAAAATCATTCAAGTCAAACAAAATAGTTTTAAAATACACATACAGAATGATATATAATTAGTCTTGGTCATTACAGATTCAATTTCAAACTCCAGATTTAGACCTTGATTATTATGGTTTAAGTATGAATACTGACATCACTCCTTGTTTAAAGAGATTTAAAAATTATTACCTTGACTACAAAAATAACATACAATGTGATGCTTTGTTAAAGTCTTAAGACACTTTTTATTCAGAGTACAATCATATTTTTAAATTATTCGCTTGAGACTCTTTACCAAGTTTTAATGTAACAACAGACTGCCACTACGCCTGGTTGATTTTTCTGGTCAAAGACAACATTTCTTTGTAATTATTTCCCAGTCTAAGAAGAAAGTCAACACATTTTGGTGTAAGTCTGCAATGCTTCAATGAACCTAACTCCAAAATCTTAAAAGTTTCATATTGGGTAAATGAAATTTAGTTAGCTTTATAAACAAATGCATCCATATTAAGAACATTTGAAAAAAAGCACAACCAATGACTTATTGATATATTCCACTTTCTTTACACATCCAGTGTCTGCAATGAACTTCAGTAAAAAATTACACTTTACATTACATTTTACTTTCCCATGTGTGAGTCTGGGAACAGCGGACATGCTCATAAACCATAGTTAATAGGGCACAATGTGTCATTAAGAATATATTGTAATAATAAACAATAACATCATACAACATAAAAATATAAGACTTTCAGATGACCTTGAATGAAGGTCATGTCAGACTGTTGCGAACAACATACTTGTGGAAGTCGTCTGTGAGATGTCAAAAGTTGGAAATGACACTGACAATGTCAAACCAATTAAAACAAAATAGGATGCAAACCGTATATCTTCCTAAATGCCATCATTGCTTTAAGTTATTTGAAAACAAATGATGAAACATATGGCTAGTTTCGATTTGTGTCTTCTTAATCAAACATTTATCACAGAGCATAGGCTAACGCTACAATAACGCAAAATAAAGAAAGTATTTGTTCGCAACAAATGTTGCGGACGATAGAATGGTCCATTTGGCAGGCAGTATCAGAACTATCTGTTCACATACCAAGTTGATTCTTTTCCATGATCTAAGCCTATGAAAAAATAACTCTTGTCGTTGTTTGTTTTTCATTTTTTACTACAAGTGTTCTAAAGAGGTTGTTTCCCTTTACACCAAAAATTAATAAGCCATCCCAGTTGTCAGTTTTGATCTTAGCAGTGGAGTTAATATGGATAATTTAGGGTAAAATCGAGAAATGCATCCTAGTTTCTCACGAAGATGTATGTGCATGGTCTTCAACACTATAATAAAAAGAAAAACAACATAATTAATGCATTATTACATACGTATGTATATACTGGTCCCAGAATAAATGATAAAATATTATTAATCATAATTTTATTTTCATTCATTATGTTATGTTTAAATATGGTTATTTACTGGTTTACTGTCTCAATGTTAAGGTCCTTTTATCATTATATTTGTAAATCTTCTGGGACTTTAAAAACGGCACTTTCAATGATAATACTAATGATGATAATAAAACATGGTCAATTTCACTCAGTCGATTTGGAAGTTTGATCACTCTCTCTACAGACGAACTCAACATAATCCTGAGAAAAAAATGTCAATATATTTAATGAATAAGAGAGTATGTAAAGCATTATATGTCAAATTAAACACCCGTTACTACATGAATAAAGAATACCTCTTAACCCCTTAACAGGGTGATTAAAGCAATAAATGTTACACAACATGCTGATACATTATCGTCAGTTCCTTTCTATTTATGGAAATAGTATACTTACTTCACTCGAAAATAATATCTTATCATTGAATCTAAGATCAGTGTCAAAACTTGGTAAAGCATTGTCCATTATTAGATGTTTGTCGTAGTCTGGAATGTTTCAATTCCATCGTACTTAACTCAATACTACTTGAAGAAAGACTTCTTAAGTATACCAATTAAAAACCATTACTCCAAAAATCTAAAAAGTTTCATACTCAGTAAAGGAAATTTAGTTTGCTTTATAAACAAGTGCATATAGTAAAAATCAACCCTCATTTCCAAAAGTACATTTGAAAAATAGTAGAACCTAGGACTTATTGATATACGTATTCCTCTTTCTTTATACATACATTGACTTCAATGAACGTCAGTCTAAAATTACATTGTTTTTACTTTCCCATAACTATGTGAGTCTGGGAATAGCGGGCAATATATCATTAAAATGCATAGTAATGATAAGTACCAACAACACACAACAATGCTGTACATATTCATGATGACTTTGAAAGCAATTCATGTCATGAACTTGAGAAGACAGATTTGTGAAGGTCGTCTTACAGAGACCAATGGTTGATAAGGACACTGACAGTTTCAATCCAATTAACACATAACACAAAACATGGTGCAAACCGTGCCTCTTTCTAAATGTTATCAATGATTTAGTGCACGAGTGACTGATCATTGAAACAAAACAGTAATATGGCGCATAGTTTAAGAGAAAACATTTTAGTCTAATGTAAAAATACATAAAACATTATTCGCAATAATTAATGCGGACGATAGTTTCTCCATAGTTTTACCTAAAGTCTATTCGTAATCAACTGCGCATGTCTGATGAGTCAGTCTTATCTAATCACAATCGCAACTACTCGGCCATTTCCGTAAACGCAAAAAAGTACTCTGTCATAAATACAAAACTTATTTGATACTTTTTTGTCACCAAAATGAAAGTTCGTAGTTAGACAATTTTATTAAAAATCGGTAAAATAATACATGAACATGAAAGTAAATAACAGTCATTAATTTGAAAATTTATACTTTGTACAGCTTCAGAGATATTTTACAGCGCAATATAATAATTAAGTATCAGATTCAAGCATATCCAAAACATATGTAAATCGTGACTGTATGCATCATACCCCGAGAAGATTACATATAGTGACATAAAAATATAATTTCGTACCTTTCGTCTACCTCTGCGTTATCCATTTTTCCTATTTTTACTGCTACTGTTACATTTCCTCTCGGACATTATCATATAATAAAATAATTAAGTTTTCAGCAAATTCACTGTAAATGCTGTTTTTGTCGGTTTCTTGTATAAGTGATGTTTCATTCCTAATTATCGGAAAATAAAAAGGTGATAAAAAGACATTTATTATATAATCTATTTCAAATACTGAATCACTGTTGGAATTTTCTATAGACTTCAAAATGAAAATTACCTTAAAAATTGTAAGTAGCCACACAGAAATAAGTTGTGACCATTTCTTTTATTAAAGAATTTAAAACAATTTTATGAACGTGTAGAATACTTATCGTCGATACGCGTGCAAAACCTCGTAAGTCAAATGACTTACGCTTTTTTTTTCGACTTTAACCCGCGAAACTGTATACACATTCTGTCATAATATCTTAGAAAAGGGTAGTCAACATGTGACACTATGTTGTATTCTGATTGGGCTGCCAGCTTGAAAGTATCATAATTTATACATTATAGATAGAACATATCTTAAGATAGGTATAGTATTTACGTCAGTTTTCGTATGCTTTATCTAACTAACCCAAATTGAGATTTTTTTGAACATATTTATGAGATTTCTTTTTATAATTTGGGCGTGGGTTTAAACATGTATTCTCCGACCTTATGAGAGCAAAATTGTTATCATTTCAGTTAAATGTAGTTTTTCATCCTGAATAAACTTTTTTAAAAACTTGAACGGTACGTAGAAAGTAAACTGAGGGAGGTAGGGAGGGGGAGAGAGATGAGGGAAATTGTGAAATAATGAGGGGTAGAGAGGGATAGAGTGAGAGGATAAGGGACAGAGAAAAGGAGAGAATGAGAAACAGAGAGAGGGGACATAAAGTGGGTCCGACCAAGAGGAAGTAAGAGAGAAACGGACGGAGGGAAAGAGAGGGAGGGACAGAATGAGGAAGAGAGGGGGGATAATGGGGAACAGAAAAAGAGGAAGGACTAGAGAATGAGGGAAGGAGGGTGCGAATGATGGATAGTGTGAGGAGGGAGAGAGGAAGAGAGAGAATGAGGGACAGATAGAGAGGGGTGAGGAAGAAAGAAGATCGAAGGAGGAAGGGAAGGGGTGGAGAATGAGGACGGGTATGGGGGGAGAGAAAGAGGGAGGAAGAGAGTGAGAGAACAATGGAGGGAGAGAGAGAGGAGAAGGGAGATGGGGTACATGGTCTTTACAAGGCACATCCTGTTAGGTAGTCATCTTGCTAATAAGTATCGGATCTAGGAGTAGATAGAATGAAATTTTGATAGTAATTAAATGCTCTTGGACTTATCCAACCTGACGGGTCTCAAACGAACGCGTTCTCCAGTACTGGAAAGTGAAAGGAAGAGAAGATGATTTGTTATGTTTATTTTCAGGCAAGTGCGAAAACTGCTAACATCGATTGCCTTAACACATTTTGCTAGAATCTAAGAAAAACATCAAGTTTGTAGATTCTATAATGATACAAAATGTATTAGTCTTTCATTCGTTCTTTCGAAGCACGAGTAAGTAGAACTTATTTAGGATTAGTAACCGCTTGAACCTCCAATATGTAATCCAAACAGTTTTCAAATAAATTCAAACGTATATTAATTTAGTTACCCAAATACGATATCCTTTCATTTCATAACACAATACAAAACAAAAAATATCACTTATTTTCTATAAAAATCTAAATAAAACAGTATAATTATGACATTCAAACATACATTTCTAGATCACAGTACTCGTTGGTACAATAAAGTTATGATAAAGTAGGTTTGCGATTTTTATAAACGTTACAGTACAACATTTTCCCATCAAACATTCCCATTAGGAGCCACCAGCTATAAATTGTATCAATATTCTACACACAAACTAGCCACGGTGACAAGCATTATATGTCACGCAGATGACATTACAAATAATTATACAAAATGTGGGATTTTTAACACCTAGAGATAAGACATATTCAAGATATGATATAATTATTTGTAGATCTACATTATTTCGAAAATTTAGCCATTTAAACGATCCCATAGATATTCTTGAATCTAAATCAGTTCATAGATAACGTGTAAATTCATTATTTAAGCACATGTAGTTCATACGTATCATATAAGTAATTTACAAAATAAATTACCTTCAACATTAATTTTGTTGAAAGACTTTTTTATCTATTTATAAATACTGGTATAGATATAACATGAAGCAACAATGATAACGGGTCGCAATATTGTGATAAAATGATTGTGCAAATCTACACGTAAAATGATAAAAATAAACTATCATGTATTAAATGCTTTGGATTACATTGCGTGAATACTCGTATAGTTCAATTTTTAAAGGTCGAATATTGGACGATATCATTGTAAAGGTAATCACTGTAAATTGATTGCCAAAATCATTTTAAATCCGTAGTGAAGTGTCATTCACGTGAACCAGAGTCCTGGTGTATTGGATAAGGTGGCATGTACATTGTACATAACAGTTTTACAAAATAAAGAAGACGTCAGAGGTTCGAACTCAGTCAATGGCACTTTCTTTTATTGAAATATGTTTGATCTTGTTACATGTACGAGATGTATACACGCTGAATCGCACTTTTTTATTAATTTTCAAAAGAGAAAAAGGGAAGAAGAAATGCATTTGTCCTCTGATGTATTCCTCTTTTTTATTTCTTGTATACACTTTATTGCACGAAATCGCGAATACAAATGTAATTTCAAATACTGTATAAAAAATACTAAAAACCTGGCCCCGATGTTATAAAACTTGAGTTTGGTCTCCAGCTCAAATCTCAATTCATTCTCAAAGTATTTTGGTTAAAAAAATAGAGCTCATTCATGTTTAAATATAGACCAATTAAGGCGTCAGACTAATGTATCAATAATACTATATTTGTCCAATCATAATAAACTTAGAAACATTAGAAGACAAAAGGAGATCGAACACTAGTTTTATAACCTCGGGGTCTGAACCGGTTTCTACTTATTATATTATTACTCCAACATTGAAATATATAAATCCTAATTAGCCATGTGAGGTTAAAATGACTATAAATGTATAAAGCAGGGAACCGTGCCTCAGTTTTTTTGATAAAGTCCTCCGTTCGTTAGATACTTGACTTTAAAGAAATTCCGTACCCAGAACCCCGCTGTTTATTACGTAATACTCCATAGGTAAAAAATGAAAACAAGTATCAACATTCTGAGGCACGGTTCCCTAGATTAACATTTCCGCTACAAAATACCGAAAACCGCTTTGAAATCCGTCATCAAGACGACAATGTTAATTCGAAAATGACACCTACTGTGTTTTTTAAAGCTGAGCAATTAAAGACATTGAACCAGGAATGCGAGGCATGTGACTAAGACCCAGCAGTCCTGTATATTCCACAGTAGGGAGTCTAATAAAACAGATAGGGACATTGATAGACTAGCTTTTAATACATAGTTCCCACATCTACAATATTTACCTCCCTTGGCGGCCATCTTGCTTGGCAAATTCAACAAGCACTAATAGAAGATATTTATATTTTTGTTTTGATAATCCTAAATATAGGATACTTATATGTGACAACTACATTTTCTTAAACCTGATGTGATTATGGCCTTAACAACTTCATGATTAAGTTATCTTTTATACATTAAGTTGTTTAATAACCAATTTTCTGATTTTTTCTATTAAGCGCATAAGAAATTTGCCAAGCAAGATGGCCGCCAAGGGAGGTAAATATTGTAGATATGGGAACTATGTATTACATTATTAGTCACTTAAATTTATGGCTAATATATACTATATAATATAGCTACTGTATAGATACTTAAATTCATTCAATGTTTAATTGAAAATATAAATTATCTTCTTTTTTTAAAGTATGTTTATGTTAAATGCAAAATATTAAGAATAAGACAGCTCATTTGATATGAATTGATTAAAGAAATTAATTACTCAAATAAATGCGCAACGCAACAAACACATTTGCAAATATATGTATCTCACACCAAATAGTTAGGTCTGGATGATTTTGATAAATTAAACGTCCATTTTGGGAATTTAATACAAACGTATCCTTACACCTTTAATTCATACCTGTTAAATATTTCGATATATTTCTCAAGCAGTACTGGAATAAAATATTTTCTCAAGCAGTACTGGTTTAAACATTTTTTTTGCAAGTTATTTTAAAGATTATAATAGTTATCTTGTAAAAAATAATTTCATGTATAAATAGAATTATTGATTTAGAATAGAAGAAGCATTCAGTTGCATTTTTCATGCATTAACTGTTCTTACATAATCTGGTAATTAAAGGACAACATTCATTAATTACATAAAATGCTTATAAAACAACAGGAAGTTATCCATAAACTAATTATCACTAAAAATCAATAAAATGTATGACCCTCTTATATGACTAGGTGTCAAGTCTACAGACACTTAGCTGACCGTGAAAAGACAGGATTAATCCCATTAGGGGCAATAAAACAATTAAGAGATTAGACCTCATGTGGATTTTTTTTTGGGGGGGGGGGGTCACTTAAATAGTAGCTGTTCAATGTCTTTAACAAATAAAGTGTCGGATCATTTTCGTCTCATGAAAGCAACGAATTTGACGCACCCCATTCAATTTTGATAGCCAATAAAAATCGCTTTTGTTTACGGTTCAATAATTGCAACCACGCCCAGGTTTGATGTCTAGTTCTTATTTTATAACAATTTTTTGTCATTAATGAATTAATAGTATTATATCGTACCCGATACAATGCACATTACGTTAGAGATGTTTAACGCTGATAAGGAAAAGTCGATAAAGGGGTGCAGTATTTATCGCTAATAAACACCATTTTTTAGCGTTCGGTTAGAATATTTTGTTGCTTGGTATTAAAGTATAATATTTATTCTTTGTAAATAATGTAAACTATCATTTTACGTTATTTTAGCGATTTTAACCAAGACAGATACGTTAAATATAAAAAAAACTATTAAACATGATTTTCTTATCGATATATATAAAGTTAACTTTTATTAAAAATGAAAAAAAGTTGCAAATAAAAATGAAGTCCAACATCAGACGCATTCCTCAAGATTCACTAACTATGCTTTACCTATTGTGCCACAGAGGACAGTGATTATAAAGATTCATAGGTTGCTCTAGAGCAAATTACAATAGTAATCTTGTTACAATAAACATGTACAATTGGGATCGTCCATGTATACAAAAACATTGCTGACCTAAACATTGAACTATACATACAACGCATATAGAACGAATTCATCTTAAGTTTTGTAAACGTATTTTAAATGTTAGGAAGTTCACATCTTCAACTGCAATATATGGTGAACTTGGCAGATACCCATTGTTTATATCAAGATATATAAGAATTTTCAAATGCAGGTTTAAAATGTTACAAACAGATAACATTATTATCCGTTATGTTTATCATCAATCTCAACGTGATTTTAACAAAGGTGCTCGTAATTTGATATTCTATTTGAAACAAATTCTAGATAAACATGGTTTTCTCTATAGATGAGAAGATCCCTTTCCTGTAAATTTTAAACAATTTATTTATATCTACGTGCTATTGATTGTTTTTTACAAAATTGTTTTAGTCCTAAGGAGCAAGCATGCAATGTGCTAATGTTATAAAACCAATGTAAATTACTTTTTGAATATGAATCATACTTATATTATTTACGTCAGTTCATTACTCGTTTAAGAATATCAGCACATTCATTAAGAATTCATACTGGTAGGTACCCTAAAAATAACATTCATCGAGACGAACGATTTTGTCAAATTTGTAATACACGTGATATAGAGGATGAGTATCATTTTATCATCATTCGTCCTGTATACTCTAAGATAAGTAAATCCTACATTAATGAATTTTATTATTATAGACCTAGTGCGTTTAAATTTATAAGTTTAATGACATGTAGACATGCGCAGAACCATGAATCTGTTCCATCGTGTAGTAGTTTTTCAATTCAATGATATGTGTATGTAATGGTTCTGCGCAGGTCTACCGGAAGGCGAAGACACGACGACACGAACCATTGCGAATTATTGTGTGTTCGTGTCTTCGTCCTGCGGCCTGTCTATGCGAAGACACGAACACACGAAAAATATAGGGGCCGATACGAACATTTCATACCCGCCGACACGAAACTCTACAAGAGAAGATTTCGTGTGTTCGCCTATCAATATATTGATATTTCGCCTTCAATATTTCGTGTGTTCGTGTATTCGCCCTTTAAGGTCGAAGGCGAAGACACGATAACTGAGCAATGTATCGTGTGTTCGTGTCGTCGTGCTTCGAATTTTGGGGGCGAACACACGAAGATATGAAATGAAGATACGAAATACAGTAGATTATCTCATGTTTTCGAATGGACTGAAAACTGAAACAAAGTATCGAAAAGTGTCGAAAGACTCCAGATTGAGAAAAAATGGTCTACATGAGCTCAATGCGACAGTTTAAGTCCCATACGCATATAAATTTATCGGTCGTAATAGTTTGTGCTTGTTCTATAACAGAGGAATCCGGTGTGTTTTCCTCCTGTGCATACTTTATAGCAAGAAAAAATGTTTCCAAAACCACTATCGTATTTTTTTTCAATATCATTGAAAAAAAACACTATTTATAGAACAGCTGTGTATCCCGCAGTCATGTCATGCACACGCCATAAAGTGACTTCACGCGCTCAATATATTTCCAACTTACAAAAGCAAAAATCACAGCGAAATGAGTGTTTTTCAAAGAAAAAGGGCTCGTTTCGTCGGTAATTATTATCTTGGGATAATATTAGCAATTGCTAGTTTTTTGCATAATTTTTATGACCAAAGCTAATTGGACATTATGGCTTTAAACCAAAAAAATGAGTTTGATGCTAACAGTATAGAAACTATTTTTCGGTAAATTAGATTATATGTAATATAATTTATACTGTTTCTACATTGTTTTTAGAACTAATAAAACAGTGACTGGATAAACCTAGCTTTATCCAGTCACTAGGTCACGTGGTTTGCTTTATTTCGTCACTTGGTATTACACGCCGTGATCCGCTCGTTATAAAGCTTGGTTTGCTTTTTGAACATATTATAAAATGATACAATGTTATATAAATAAAGTGGATGTTTGAATTCTCAACGTATTTTCTTGAGTTTTTATTCCAAATAGCACGGCGATATGAGGGACTATTTTATTGGTTAAAAGGCTGTAAAAGAGAGGCATAACGTGTGTTTTTAAGTCCAAGTAAATAGATATTCGAGACTTATTTCGTTGTAGAAACAGATATTTTATAGTAGAAACAAGATTAATCGAATACATGGTTGATTCCGAGATGGAGAAAGTTTATCCAATTCGGCACGAAAGCTAAAATTGGCTCGCCAGAGGCTCGCCTATTTCATCTTTCTAAGCCTCACCGGATAAACCTTCTCCATCTCGGCACCAACGCATACATCTATATAGTATAATTTGTAATGGTTTAAACGTTTTGATATTTATTATGCGGTTGTATTGATGTTTTTCGGCTTTTATTATTTCAATATTTTCAGAGGCAGTAAAACAAATAATAACGGATTATGTCCTACACTGATCCCTGCATAGTATATTGTTGTTGTTTTTTATCAAATATAAAACAATAGAGCACGGAAGGAAATCAAAGTTCTGAAGGTTCTGCTGTTGTTCGGGACTACAAAGTATTCAAAAGTTGAATTTCTTTGTAGGGTGAGGTATTGGACTGAGTTTTGGAAACCGAACAATGGTTCGCGCATGAATTTTGATGCAGACCAAAGTACTACGCTTTTCTACATACCCGCCATACAATTGTTAAAGTTGTTTCCGTTCCATGTGCTTTCAGTCCTCTGATTTATGTTTCCTATCCGATCACCAAAAGTAGTTCAGCAAAGTCTGCATTACCTGTCCATTCGTATAACTCAAACTATGCAGAATGTATATACATGAAGACATGCTCGAAGAAAAAGTTACACGTTATAAGTATTGAATTAATCGATTATATTTTCCTGATGAGCCATTGTTTTAAATGTCTGGTTGACTCACTGAACATTATCATCGCATCGTCAATGAATTCAATGATGACTTCTATTTGTTTACAATAGAAGCTAGGAACCAGACTAAATTAGCATATACAGCACGTGAAGTAATCCGAGGTTTGTTTACAAACTTTTAGGACTGTTTTGTATTAGTCGTTTACGATTTTGCGTAGCAATCTGAATGCACGTAATATTTGAATTTGTATTTATGCAATTGAATCGAAAAATTGGAACTATGTTCGTAGGCGCAAGGTAAATAGAAGCTGTTCGGTACGGAGGAAAATTAAAACCAACCGACTGTTTAGAAATGGTATTAACTTTGTGTTCGTACCGAACAACAAAAATAGACAGTCTGTATGCAGTTGTCTCTCTTTACATGCTATGTAATTTTGTAGTTAAACTATTTATATGTGTCACTTTTTTCACTTGAGTTTAACGTGGCACCAACAGTCAGGATCATTTGTCAACTTTTCCAGCTTTAGTAGCGGAAGACCCCCATTCTTACACCTAGGTAGAATCACCGACCTTCCGTGAGATAGCTGGACAGATTCCTCACGTAAATATTGAAGAAAGCACTTTTTACGTTCAGATATGTAGTTTTCAAACTCAAAATCGGCCAGAAACTGATTTGTACTATATACCTCTAGGGGCCATCGAAAACGACATGGGTCAAATTTTGTGTTAATTTTGCGAAACCTTTGACCGTGTTTCGTGAGTTTTGTTGATTTTCATCAAATAAAAAGTTGTGGCGCATAGACAAAACCTTCCTGCTTGTCAACTACAAGAAGAAAATAGTTATCTGGTCGTTCTTTATTGCAGTTCAGCATGAGTGTTTCGCATGCCTGTTTAATCAACGTTAGGTACATTCCCTTATTATTAGGTATAAGTAGCCTACGCAGCCAATATTTGATTCTGTGTCAAGTAACTATGCGAACACCATAACACAGCACCAGAAATAACTTAATAATTAAGTCCGAATTTAACTGTATTATATTGCTCATAATTGTGAAGTATCAAAAAATAGATAAGAAAAGGATTCTCCAGAAAAAAACGCATACAAAATATCCATTTCTCCAAAAATACTAACTTCTCCAATTCTCAACAACCCATTCAACAGATAGAAACATACAAAAATGGAGGACATAACACAGTATCCCGGATGGTATCGCCCTGAAACTGTCTGTACCAAACCTACTGGGTGTTTAGTCCGGTTTCGATGTCGCAACCTCACATGAGCCTAGGGATTTCGACATTTTATGTTAACCATTGTTTAATTATTATTGTGTACCCTTTTCCATACCAATTTAATGGTGTTTAACATCAGCCTTTCTTACATATTGTTTATTACTTAATTCACTATGTCCAGTTTTGATTCTGTATAAGGAAGGGCAGCTAGCGATTTTCGAATAGAATTGCAATCTGCTTTTTGCAGTGTTCGGAATGTCTTAGGTTATAGAACTGTTAGCAACGTAATTCACAGTAAACAGTCATAACACTCTCCTTTATTCCACCTCCAACTCATGCTTTAAAGCATTTTGGTACTCAATCAGGCATACTTTGTAATTATTGCAAAATGGCTGATCCCGATACGATCCTTTCAGGATTTTGGTATCCGGAAGAAGTCATAGTCACATATTTGTCTCGAAAAGATGTTTCATAAATTCAAGTGTGATTTATTGCGGAAAAACTAAGACTAATTGTTGCATATTGATAAACACGGCCGGTGTATATTTTCGCGGGCTCAGAAGTTCTATAACTTTACTATGAGATATACATGGATATGGTGAGTTTTTTTTATAAAACATGCATTCCTTGGTAGTAGTGGGTCATACGCCGGTTGTCAAGCAAAAGAATCAACAATCTCGAGGAAATCATGAAATGGTTGAACTTTTCTATTCGTATACACTTCGTATTTGCTTTCATTCCCCTATGACCAACATCCCCGATACCTAAAAGACACGTGTTTCTCCGCCAGTTAATGGCACAACTTAAAGCAACGTACATTTTGGTACTCTTGATTATGGGAACCAAATTTGAGTTACTTCCAATTATGTTCACAGTAATCTTTAAATTTCGCTAAATATTGTTAAGCCTTTAACCAAGTTCTCGTTACGTCTGTTATTATTTGAACATGTGTTACAATAATTTGCCATTGTATGTAACTGGTGTTGACAGAGTTAAAACACTGAATATTGTATACTATGTCACAACATTGATACCTGAATAGATGTATTGTATTCGTAGGGGTTCTTTAGTCCTTTTTCCCATGACATGTTGTGAAGTATGTATGTAAGTGTAACTGTCGGTTCATCATATGTGTGCTACTTCAGACTAAATGTAGGTAACGCATATGATATTTCCTCGTAGATAATTGAAGACGAAATTACTTAGGTGACATGACATGGAACAACAACAAAAAGTATAGATGTAGACAGATAATGACATCTATATACAAAGAATACTGTTGTAAATATTTGTCTTACACTATGCTAGTTAACAATTTGACAATCGATAAAAATCTGTCAGTGTTTGACCATTTTCGTTTTGTTTATATTGAGTTTTACGCTCCAACAGTCAGAGTCATATGAAGAACTGGGAAGAACCAGTACTAGACTCCAATCCTCCGTAAGCAACTACCTACTTTCTCACATAAAGAGACACGGTCGGTAGCGGAGCTCTAACCATTAATTGTAATGCGTAATTTGTGTTTTTGTGCGGGTATTGTCTTCATGTTGAACAATGACGATTGTTTCAATAATAATAGGCTATCCAAATATATGTACGCTCATTAAACGTTTGACCAATAATTATGCTTTTGGTGCTATCTGATTTGTTCTATTAAAGCCATTGATATTCTTTGATTACAATGTTTTAAGTTACCTTTTGAAGATATAACATAAATCCTAGCATAGCACTCCAGAATCATTGGTGGCTTTGGACAACATAGAAAGATGACAATGATTTGTCCCTATATCTAGAACAGGACTAATAAACTAATAATAACAACAACAACATCATCTAAATTAATTTAATTGAAAATCAACTTTTCTTGTGAGTGTCTAAATAGAATAGTCTTTTGACATTTGTTCTCATCCTTAATAAAAATAAAATAAGTTATCTCCCTTTGTATGTACAAGACATAATTATAAAAAAGTTGGTATATTTAGAAGTATCTAAAGCGCATGTAGTGCAAGCACTCAAATTGAGTGCAAGCACTCAAATTGTGTCGAGAAATACAATGCTATGAGAATATGCAAATAATAACAGAAACATGAGTAAATGTCGTACATGTAAATAGAAATTACTACTCCATCAACAAACATAAATTAAACAAACAAGTAAATAGCCTAAATTAAGAAAAAAATCAGATATGATAAAGGGTGGTTAAAATGGAACTGGCAGAACATTCAACCTCAGTTCAAGCAAACAATACAAACTGAACTGTACTCAATATGATACATACTAATTTCCGTTTTATCATACATGAACACACTCATCATATTATATAGTTTATTAAAAACTACATTTTCTATTTTTGAACACACACTTTTTCTAGAATAACATTATTATTAATATTCATATAATGTCTAAGCTATTACATGCACATGATAGGCAGTCTAGATTCTATGAAAAATACACAAGTTGTGGTGTAAGGTAAGAGTTGTAAGCACGCATATGTTGTAATTTCTTGCAATATTAAATAACGTATAATTCACTGTGTTATTTAACTATCCGATGTTTCCAGGCTGACCTGAAAAATACATCACTATCTTTACAGCAGAGCTCCAGTGGAATGTTTTAACAGTTGTTCGAGTGAATATTGTTTGTTAAAAGGAATATGCATAATTATTATAATAAATATGCGTCAATCAAAGGCTTTGAAGGAGAGGAATTAACACAATACATATAAATATACTGAAAATTGAATAATCATACGAAGCACAGATGCTCGCAGAAGGTCATACCCTTCTTTGAAAATTAGGCAATACTGTTCATTTTGCTCCATTTGTGGAGAAGTTGCCGGTACTATTTGGAAGGGTAAGTAATAACTGAATAGAAGATAGAATACAGTCCAGAAAAAGTGAACCATCCGCCGTATATAACAGCAATTTTGCTGAAAAGCACTGGTATTCTATGAACTAATATAAATAATATTTACCAGTTTCTTGCACTGGTGGATCTGAAACAAAGAAAATCAAGGAACTTGAAACATACGCTTATTTATGACAATTTCAATATTTTTTTACTTTAAAACTTATCCATAAAGTTGCATAAAAATGCATAAACAAATTTTCACACTCACTCTTGCAACTACAAACCATGACAATAAGCCTTTACTCAGCAACATAAACCACAGATCAACCAGTACCACTCACTCCGAAAACATGAAAATACATACTTTATGTTTACAAAGTCTCCAAAAATACATAAGAACATACATATAATTAATCACGAAGAAAAAATTCAAGTTAAAGGACGTATCGATCTCCGAAAAAATGTAAGTGTCTACCTGGAATTCGAACTGTTGAACCCAACCTTCGTATCATATCAACAACCAACACTGTAAATACAAATAGTTTTATACCAGTTCTAATAAGAGCTATCAAAAGTTGACAAATACCCCCACATGCTGCATAGACCTTGGAGCTACAGCCATGGGAGTTGTGGGCGACACATCTTCTAGTGAAGATTAACATTTGTGGTAATCTATTTTAAAATCTTCCAGTGAATGATAACCTACAGAGCAGACACGCCAAAAAGACAAACATTGTGACTTTTGAACACTAAGTTTGACCTTGACCTTGGAGTTGCACGCCACACATCGTCTAGGGGTGGTGAACATTTGAGGTAAGTTTTTTTAAAGACCTCTAATGAATGACAAAGTTACAGAGCGGACACGAATCGGGACAGACAGACATACCGACCGATGGATAGCCAGACAAAATGGCTCCTATATAGCCCCATTATTTTAGTGGGATATAATAATAGTTTTATGGTACATTTCAGAATGAGCAAAATAGAATGTGGTGTGATGAAACAAGTAGTTAAATCACATTTAATGTAACTGTATCAAACACATTTACAAGCAGCATCACATTTTATCATTTGGAGTTCAACAAATAAGTATAGTATGTTTACAAATAAAGTTATCTAAAAATCTGTAAAATGTAAAGTTCACCATGTTACTCAAAATAAATCGAAATATTCAACAGCATAAAAACATTCTTCCGGTGCAAGATAGTCTACAGAGTTCTTTACAAATAAGTTTCAGAACATTCTATTTCGTATTGCAACAGCATATTAAATTACTGTTAACATGTTAGAACAGAATAACCCAATAACAAATGGACATGTAAAAATAAAGAATATTCAACACAAATCCTAAATAAAGTAATGTCAGGAATTCAAAACTATTATTTGAACTGGTGTTTTGTATTACTAATTTAACATTAAATTATAACAAAAATCCATCTTTTTATTAACGGTTTCACAGTGACACCATGATAAGACATAACCACAATACAAATTTAATGGCGAATAACTTTAGATTGAAGAACAAAGTGGACAAATTAAAGGAGCAATTGTCTTATATGATGTCTTTGTTTACAAGCAGTAACTAGACTCGTTGCAAAACATAAGAAGTACTATTTAAAACGACAAAAAAACGACAGGCAGAATTCAATATTTAGATAAACTGTACATTACCTGGAACTCGAGGTGGAACTAAAATTTAAAAAAGTAAGATAATGATGTTTGAAGCATATACATGTATATAACGAAATTCATGGAATGAATTAAAAATTCGTATTCTTTATTAACATCATACATAGATATTTTATAAATATGCAAATAGCATTAATATTAAGATAATGTTGTCTGTATGGCTTCAGCTCCTAACTCTTAACTTCAGTAGGTCGGCTTTCTAAGTTATTTGAAAGGTGAGATGGCCTTATAAGTATAACATAACATGTTATGAACCAACATGTTATGAACCAAAGCCTAAATCCAAAAACTCCAATCCAAAAGCATATAAAGTCAAGCATTGGATAGTTACTACATGTAATTCTAGTAACAAATCCTTTTTTTTTTCATCACATGAAACAAAATAGATGAACAATTATAAAACATAGGAAGACACAGTTTTGACAGTTTATTTACATTGTCAATGTCATTTTAGTGTCAAACTGTAGAACAATAATTGAAAAAATGCACCAAGATCTTATTTTGATTTTAACAATTCGTTTTTGGTTTCAATTTAAACAAAATGAAATATATACTAACATTTAGTAAACAATTATTAATTTTATACAAAATGCTACTAGACAATAATAAATAAAGGTTTGCGATGGAAGCTTTTTATACTGCATTAATCAATTAATTTGATACTCCATCATCCTTTCATCAGTAATTGCATAACATTCACAAGCTAGAGTGCAAAATTGCTAATTAACATGGCATAAAAAAGTGTGCACTTATATACCCATAAGCTGTGTTATGCAGGTATCGGTAGCATAGTTAGAACTTAATCCAAAATGAAGAGAATCTGGAAGGTATTTTAAACTTTATAAACAAGGAAGTGACAAGTAAAGAATTTCTGAAAAAGAACCACATACAACTCCCCTGCCTTCCCACTATTACCCCCAGACCCAAACGTTAGCAACCCAAAACCCACTGAACACAAGAACAAAATACAATCTTTCGACGGGTGCTTACAACATAGCTATCATCTGTTGGTTAAGTTCCTCTATTTAAGTGGCCACATTTTTAAAGACCTTTTCTACTGGTCAAATCCATACAAAAGGCCATTAAGCTTTTTACAGTCGCATTTTGAATATGTTGCAAATCTTTATCTACATCCATCAAAGACATACAAATGTATTTTGCAAGTAACTTGTAGAATGCACTCTAAAACATTAATTTACCTATGCCTACAAACTGCTACAAGTGTCACTGCCCGTAAGACAAATACTGTTGACAAATATTCCTTTGATGAAAAATTAAATGTATAAGGCTTTCTTCAATGCTGTGGACTGGCCAAACCCTGGATAACATGAATACATGCACATTCTACATGTTTTGAAATACTCCACTTGGGCATCTTTTGCAAAATAATGATGATGAAGTGGAATGCAAACATCAGAATCAAGACTGAACAGAACAAGTCGTTTTAGCATCCTCATTTTCACAATATTTGACATGGAGTATCATTCTTGTATCAGCTTCTTGAGTTCTTTTTAAACAAATTAAGTAATTAAATCATGCATTTTCAAAATTGATGTGCCTGAAGTTCACCATAAACACGTACAATGTTCAGAGATGTATATTGTATGGCAGTTTATAAGATAACGCTTTCTTTCATCGCTAGAAAGAAATGTTTTGAGTCTAAGATCAGCAAGTGCCTGTTGAGTACTCAACACGTTTCATCCAGGTTTGAAACTTAGAAATCGCAAATATATAATACAAAACTACATATTGTGAATAATAACCAATGCCTCTGGCTTGTCCATGAAATTATACTTCTTGTTTGCCGTAATGGCTGTCCTAGGAAGTCTTTTTATAATCATTAATTCTGAAAAGTCTCTGACACATTTCTTCACTTGTTTATTAGTTAACTAGCTCACAAAATCAAACCATTTAGATGGAAACAAAACGCAGACATCGTAGGTTAACTGGCGAATATTTTGGTACATAATATGTTTTCTTATATGTCCTTTCATGTCCCCCCCCCCTACCTATTGAAATGGGCCACATTCGTGGGATAAGTCACTATTGTATCAGTTCAAGTGATATTTAAACGAGACTATGATTATCATAAACTTTTAAAAACAAATGAATTATACCAGCAATTGTTCCCCCAATACGAATAGCACCGTTGTTTTGGCTTTCATCTCTTCCACTAGCTACAATAAATAACATATCAAGTTTTTAATAATATTTGTTGATAACACCCATATAAACTAGATTTTCAGTATTTCTATCATTCGGTTAAGGACAAGGTTTTTTTTTATCTGATTTGTGTCGCTAAGGGAAGTCGAACAATACAAGGCTGACTTTTGAAGGGTGCATCCCCTAAAAGATATTAATGTTAGGAATAAACGTAATATCGAACACACCTGTTTCCTGGATGGGTGTACCTGAAACATAGATTAAAAGAAATTAAATAGAGGCTGATGTTGACTTCGGAATTAAGTGACTATTGACAATTAAAGTATTTTCTCTCCATCTTGCACCTCTTATACATTCATAATAATACAAAACGAGTCTCTTTTTGTTTCGGCTTAAACATCACAGCATATGCCATGATTTTGAATTTGTCATGGGTTACATTCAATGTATGTTATATTTATCGCTACTGATGGCTATAAATTTTCGCAAGAATAACATAAGGCTATAACTATAATAACTATAACAGTGTGGTAATCCCATATCCCTAACACGAAATAATGGCCAAAAACACTCGATAAACCACTTGCAGAGGGGGCATAAGTCTGGACTGACAAGTAGCAAAATGTATGCTTTGTCATTTGCATGTGCAAAACTACAAACTATGATTCATAAATGTTGACTATAAATTCTACTCGTGTGTTAGTCAAAGTTGGCATGATCAAAGAACACAATTTTACGGAATCTGTAGAATCCATTGCCACAATCTTGCAATTTATTTATCATAGGAAGATAATCTTGTCTTAATTATTTATGAATGCGTGTCAGGATGGCACATTGAATGTGCTGAAGCAACAAAAGCAAAAATCAAAATGGAGAATATTATTCGTTTGCAATGATGAGCCAAACACATTCATGTATACATGAAAAACAATAAACGTACAACTATCATTGATGACCCAGATATTATGTAAAGTAATACTTGAAACATTATCCTGAAATGTGTAGTGTACATAACCCAAAGAATGGCTATCTGTTTTCTAGCGTTTGTTTTGAATGCCAACTTTTTAAAAATGTATTTTTATGTGCGTGAATCTTTGTAAATTTGGCCAATTCTACAATTCTTAGTTAATGCAAAATGACTTTTTTGTTTAAAGTTTGTGTCGGTGTTTTCTTTTTACTTTTTATTTACCTGGTGTAGAAACAGCAAGCGAAAATGGGTGTCATTTTAAGTTATTATACTATTTCCTTATCTCTCAATATGGACATACCACACCAGTCTATCATTACTACAATCACATCTAAGTAAATACAAAGTGCTAAAGATTTTTGTTAAAAAATCACTTGGTCAGACTTCAGAACCATCTCTATTCGTCGTGGTTTTCCATGATTGTGTGCAATGTGGTAATTTCTCTGAATTGACCAGAATTGAAGTTTATAAAACTAATCAAATGTATTTATCAGATAGTCCATTACAGTGGAACAAAGATATCACGTAAATAAGATGATGGCGAGGCAATGAAACAAAAGAATTAAAAAATTCAAAGTCAAGAAATGCAGATTGTGTCAACGGACAGCATATATCACAGAACATAATGAACGAAGAAAATGTGACAAAGAAACAAACAGACGAAAGCAAAAAAAAGGATAGAAGTATCGTGGCACCAAACCCAGAAAATTACGGAAGAAATCAGGAGATATAAGCGGAGGAAAAAGCTTATAAAAAATAGAATATATTTATTTGCATATTTATCCATGAGAAGGAATTTTTACAAAGCAACAATGATACACATTTTATAATATATAGCATGGTTACATATGGCGCGAAAGTATGTAATAAATATGATACCAAATATATATACCATAATAGAAATGAACTAGATACAAGTATGATTAAGAAAGTGAATAATTCCCAATGTATATATGATAAAAATCATTCAAGTCAAACAAAATAGTTTTAAAATACACATACAGAATGATATATAATTAGTCTTGGTCATTACAGATTCAATTTCAAACTCCAGATTTAGACCTTGATTATTATGGTTTAAGTATGAATACTGACATCACTCCTTGTTTAAAGAGATTTAAAAATTATTACCTTGACTACAAAAATAACATACAATGTGATGCTTTGTTAAAGTCTTAAGACACTTTTTATTCAGGGTACAATCATATTTTTAAATTATTCGCTTGAGACTCTTTACCAAGTTTTAATGTAACAATAGACTGCCACCACGCCTGGTTGATTTTTCTGGTCAAAGACAACATATCTTTGTAATTATTTCCCAGACTAAGAGAAAGTCAACACATCTTAAAAATTTCATACTGGGTAAATGGAATTTAGTTAGCTTTATAAACAAATGCATCCATATTAAATACATTTGAAAAAAGCAGAACTTATTGATATTTTTCACTTTCTTTACACATCCAGTGTCTCCAATGAACTTCAGTAAAAAATTACACTTTGTTTTACTTTTCCATGTGTGTGTCTGGGAATAGCGGGCATGCTCATAAACCATAGTTAATAGGGCACAATGTATCATTAAGAATATATTGTAATAATAAATGATAACAACATACAACATAAAAAATATGGAACTTTCAGATGACTTTGAATGGAGTTCGTGTCAGACTGTGGAAGTCGTCTTTCAGATGTCAAAGGTTGAAAATGACACTGGCAATGTCAAACCAGTTAAAACAAAATATGATACAAACCGTATATCTTCCTAAAAGCCGTCATTGCTTTAAGTTATTTGAAAACAAATTATGAAACATATGACTAGTTTCGATTTGTGTCTTTCAGAATCAAAAATCTATCACGGCGCATAGGTTAACGCTACAATAACGCAAAATAAAGAAAGTATTTGTTCTAATACTAATGCTGCGGACGATAGCATTGTCCATTTGGCAGGCAGTATCAGAACTATCTGTACACATACCAAGTTGATTCCTTTCCATGATCTATAAACCGGATGTTTGGTTATAAAAAAGAAACTTGACGAGGTTGTTTCCCTTTACACCAAAAATTAATAAGCCATTCCGGTTGTCACTTTTGATCTTAGCAATGGCATTAACCACATCGAATATGGATAATTTAGCATAAATCGAGATATGTATCCTAGTTTCTCACGAGGATGAATGAGCATGGTCTTCAACACAATAATAATAAGAAAAACAACATAATTAATGCAATATTACATATATATGTATATACTGGTCCCAGAATAAATGATAAAATATAATTAATCATAATGTTGTTTTCATTCATTGTGTTATGTTTAAATATGGTTATTTACTGGTTTACTGTCTCAATGTTAAGGTCCTTTTATCACTATATTTGTAAATCTTCTGGGACTTTAAAAACGGCACTTTCAATGATAATAATAATGATGATAATAAAACATGGTCAATTTCACTCAGACGATTTGGAAGTTTGCTCACTCTCTCTACAGACGAACTCAACATAATCCTGAGAAAAAAATGTCAATATGTTTAATGAATAAGAGAGTATGTAAAGCATTATATGTCAAATTAAACACCCGTTACTACATGAATAAAGAATACCTCTTAACCCCTTAACAGGGTGATTAAAGCAATAAATGTTACACAACATGCTGATACATTATCGTCAGTTCCTTTCTATTTATGGAAATAGTATACTTACTTCACTCGAAAATAATATCTTATCATTGAATCTAAGATCAGTGTCAAAACTTGGTAAAGCATTGTCCATTATTAGATGTTTGTCGTAGTCTGGAATGTTTCAATTCCATCGTACTTAACTCAATACTACTTGAAGAAAGACTTCTTAAGTATACCAATTAAAAACCATTACTCCAAAAATCTAAAAAGTTTCATACTCAGTAAAGGAAATTTAGTTTGCTTTATTAACAAGTGCATATAGTAAAAATCAACCCTCATTTCCAAAAGTACATTTGAAAAATAGTAGAACCTAGAACTTATTGATATACGTATTCCTCTTTCTTCATACATACATTGACTTCAATGAACGTCAGTCTAAAATTACATTGTTTTTACTTTCCCATAACTATGTGAGTCTGGGAATAGCGGGCAATATATCATTAAAATGCATAGTAATGATAAGTACCAACAACACACAACAATGCTGTACATATTCATGATGACTTTGAAAGCAATTCATGTCATGAACTTGAGAAGACAGATTTGTGAAGGTCGTCTTACTGGTTGATAAGGACACTGACAGTTTCAATCCAATTAACACATAACACAAAACATGGTGCAAACCGTGCCTCTTTCTAAATGTTATCAATGATTTAGTGCACGAGTGACTGACCCTTGAGACAAAACAGTAATATGGCGCATAGTTTAAGAGAAAACATTTTAGTCTAATGTAAAAATACATAAAACATTATTCGCAATAATTAATGCGGACGATAGTTTCTCCATAGTTTTACCTAAAGTCTATTCGTAATCAACTGCGCATGTCTGATGAGTCAGTCTTATCTAATCACAATCGCAACTTCTCGGCCATTTCCGTAAACGCAAAAAAGTACTCTGTCATAAATACAAAACTTATTTGATACTTTTTTGTCACCAAAATGAAAGTTCGAGTTAGACAATTTTATTAAAAATCGGTAAAATAATACATGAACATGAAAGTAAATAACAGTCATTAATTTGAAAATTTATACTTTGTACAGCTTCAGAGATATTTTACAGCGCAATATAATAATTAAGTATCAGATTCAAGCATATCCAAAACATAAGTAAATCGTGACTGTATGCATCATACCCCGAGAAGATTACATATAGCGACATAAAAATATAATTTCGTACCTTTCGCCTACCTCTGCGTTATCCATTTTTCCTATTTTTACTGCTACTATTACATTTCCTCACGGACATTATCCTATAATAAAATAATTAAGTTTTCGGCAAATTCACTGTGAATGGTGTTTTTGTCGGTTTCTTGTATAAGTGACGTTTCATTCTTAATTATCGGAAAATAAAAAGGTAATAAAAAGACATTTATTATATAATCTATTTCAAATACTGAATCACTGTTGGAATTTTCTATAGACTTCAAAATGAAAATTACATTTAAGAATTGTAAGTAGCCACGCAGAAATAAGTTGTGACCATTTCTTTTATTAAATAATTCAAAACAATTTTATGAACGTGTAGAATACTTATCGTCGATACGCGTGCAAAACCTCGTAAGTCAAATAACTTTTACGCAGACTTTAACCCGCGAAACTGTATACACACCATGTCGCATTCTGATTGGGCTGCCATATGGAAAGTATCATATACATTATAGATAGAACATATATCACGATGTGTATCATGTCAGTTTTTCATGTTTTATCTAACTAACCCAAGTTGAGATTTTGTTGAACATATTTATGAGATTTCTTTTTATATTTAGACTTGGGTTTACACTTGTACATTGTTTAGTTTGAGTTAAACTGCACACTTTCAAAAGATATCAGTACGATATATTTACAATTTTACATACGAAAAAGATCAGAAGATCAGCTGTTTATGCTTACACTGTTTAGGAAGACATTCCCGCAAAATTATTATCATTTCAGTGAAATGTAGTTTTTCATCGTAAATAAACTTAAAAAAAACTTGAAATGTACATAGAAGGTAAACTTGAGGGAGGGAGAATGAAGGACAGGGGGAGAGAGAGAAATTAAGAGAGAGAGAGAGAATGAGGGAGAGTGTGAGAGAGAGAGGGGAGGGAAATGGTGAAATAATGAGGGGTAGAGAGGGATAGAGTGAGAGAATAAGGCGAGAGAATGAGAAACAGAGAGGGAGGGACATAAAGAGGGACAGATCAAGAGGAAGTAAGAGAGAAGGATGGAGGGAAAGAGAGGGAATGAGGGAGGGAATGAGGGAGGGAGGGAGGGAGGGAGAGAATGAGGAAGAGAGAGGAGGGAGAGAATGAGGGACAGAAAACGAGGAAGGACGAGAGAATGAGAGAGGGAGGGTGCGAATGAGGGATAGTGTGTGGAGGGAGAGAGGAAGAGAGATAATGAGGGACAGAGAGGGGGGGAGAAGGAAGGTAGAATGAGGGAGAGAGGGGTGGAGAATGAGGGAGAGTATGGGGGAGAGAAAGAGGGAGGAAGGAAGTGAGAGCATGAGGGAGAGAGAGAGGAGGAGGGAGATTGGGGATATTGTCTTGACAAGGCACATCCTGTTAGGTAGTCATCTTGCTAATAAGTGTCGAATCTAGGAGTAGATAGAATGAAATTTCGATAGTAATGAAATGCTTGGACTGATCCAACCTGACGGTCTCAAACGAAAGCGTTCTCCAGTTTTGGAAAGTTAAAGGAAGAAAAGAAAGATGATTTGTTATGTTTATTTTCAGACAAGTGCGAAACTTGCTAACATCATTTGCAGTAACACATTTTTCTAGAATCTAAGAAAAATATAAAGTTTGTAGATTCCATCATAATACAAAATGTATTGGTCTTTCATTCGTTCTTTCGAAGCACGAGTAAGTACAACTTATTTAGGATTAGTAACCGCTTGAGCCTCCAAGGTGTAATCGAAACAGTTTTCACATAAATTCAAACGTATATTAGTTACCCAAATACGATATAATTTCATTTCATAACACAATATAAAACAAAAGAATATCACTTATTTTCTATAAAAATCTAAATAAAACAGTATAATTATGACATTCAAACATACATTTCTGGATCACAGTACGCGTAGGTACAATAAAGTTATGATAAAGTAGGTTTGCGATTTTTATAAACGTTACAGTACAACATTTTCCCATCAAACATTCCCATTAGGAGCCACCAGCTATAAATTGTATCAATATTCTACACACAAACTAGCCACGGCGACAAGCATTATATGTCACGCAGATGACATCACAAATAATTATACAAAATGTGGGATTTTTAACACCTAAAGTTAAGACATATTCAAGATATGATATAACTATTTGTAGATCTACATTATTTCGGAAATTTAGCCATTTAAACGATCCCATAGATATTCTTGAATCTAAATTATTTCATAGATAACGTGTAAGTTCATTATTTAAGCAAGCACATGTAGTTCATACGTATCATATAAATAAGTTACAAATAACCTTGAACATTAATTTTGTTGAAAAAACTTTTTATCTAAATATACAATTATACTCGTATAGATATAACATGAAGCAATATGATAACGGGTCGCAATATTGTGATAAGTTTTGTATATTAAATGATAGTGCTAGTCTACATGTAAAATGATTAAAATAAATGTACATGTATTAAATGCTTTGGATAACATTCCGTGAACATTCGTACATACAACGCATACATAACGAATTAATCTTAAGTTTTGTAAACGTATTTTAAATGTTAGAAAGTCCACAACTATCACTGCAATATATGGTGAACTTGACATGTTGATGCCCATTGTTTATATCAAGATGTGTAAGAATTTTAAAACACTGGTTTAAATTGTTACAAACAGATAATATTATTATCCGTTATGTTTGTAATCAGTCTCTGCGTGATTTAACAAATGTGCTCGTAATTGTATATACTATTTATAGATAACCATGGTTTTCTCTATGTATAGAAGATACCTTAACTGTGAAACTGTGAACTTTAAACAATCTGTTTATGCCTTTAAGCAACGTGCTTTTGATTGTTGTTGTTTTTTAACATGATTGGTTCAGTTCTAAGGAACAAGCAATGTGCTAATGTTATATAACCAATGTAAATTTATTTTTGAATATGAATCATACTTAGATTATTACCTTATAACTTACGTCAGTTCATTGCTCGTTTAAGAATATCAGCACATTCATTAAGAATTTATACTGGTAGGTACTCTAGAAATTACATTCCTCGAGACGAACGATTTTGTCAAATTTGTAATACACGTGCTATAGAGGATGAGTATCATTTTATCATCATTTGTCCTGTATACTCTCATATACGTAAATGCTACATTAATGAATTTTACAATAATAGACCTAGTGTGTTTAAATTGATCGGTTTAATGAAAAAAGTTGACAAAATTGTATTGTTAAATTCAGCTCTATATTGCAAAATTGCAACAAATATACGTATAAATGTGATAAACAACCAGAGATAAATATATTGCATTGTATTGTATGAATGTCTGACTATTTCATTCTCATGTAGGCAAAATGATTATAGATGTTACTCTTTTTATTATTGGTGACCTTGATGTTTATAACATGTTATTATATACATTGTACGACTGTGTACTATTCACACGTTCTGTTCTGTACAACACGGGAATTGAGGTAACGTAGTGACTTCATTAGCAATTATTAACAACTATACAATCACAAAACAATAAAAAAAATACTAAAATATTTTGACCTGTAATAAAATGCCTTTGTTTAAACAATATTGAGTATAATTGTCACAGATGATTGGAAACGTATTTCAGAGTGTTTTACAAGTACAACAATTCAGTTATAAACTTACGGGCAGCTAATATATTAACTGCTTCTGGAATCTGTACCAGTAGTTTAAGATTTTCATCCGCCAGTAACGGTCAACTTATCTACATTAATGATCAACCGTGGAGGTCAAATAGCTTTTTTGTCTTCAATCAACTCATATTAAAGAACACATGTCATGTCAATGGTTATAATTCATTAACGATTTCAATAATCATAGACCCAACATTCAGCTTAAACTTAGCGGGCTTGAAATTAAAGATGTAAAACTATTAAAGAAATATTAATAATCAATATTAGATAATTATAAAGGCTTTTGTACACAGTGAACAAAATAATTGGTAGATCCTATATAACGTGTTTATAGATTGATACATATTACTGAAATATTCAATATTTAGCTAACATGACTGACAATAAAAGATTAATAGTATTGATAAGCATGTTTCATCCAAGTTTTAAAAACAGATACAAGGACCTCCTGATAAAACAAATCTTTAAACAGATTTAATGTTGTACGACTGTCGATTGATAGAATTATTGGAAAAAATTTCAAACAATCACTGATAAGTAGAAAAGTTTTTGAGTACAATTATCTGTTTCTATTTTTAGGCAGCATTTACAGTCTAGTATATATATCGTGAATTCATTTACATTTTTTTGTATTTGCTTAAATACAAAGTTCATTTTTGTTATCATGGCAGTAGTTGAAAACCGATTATTCCTAACAGTGTTAAGATGTTACGATGTTTTATCGTTGAACAAGCTGACTATCAATTGTGGTTATTTGAATTACTTGTACAAATGTATATACAATTACAGAAATCCTATACAAGAGTAGACCAACAGGTTCACTATTAAAACCCGTTTTTAACATTGAAATTGGATATTTTTCTTTGACATGAAAATAATATCATGTCGAAAAGTATGTAGCATAGCATGTTCAATTATAATCTCAAAATTTCTATACATAAATGAATAAGCAATTTTTTCTTATCTTTATCATGCCGTTCAAATACGTATTTTACATTGACCCTTGCACGGTGTCTTGTTTTTTTATCAAATATAAATCTTATAATTGTATACATAGGTTTAAGAATATAGAACACGGAAGGGAAAAATGACATTCTTTATACAGTTGTCTCCTTTTACCAGCTGTGTAATTTTGTAGGCTTAGATTAAGTATTTTGTTTGCTTGTTTATATCGAGTTTTACACTCATTTTCAACAGTCAGAGTCATTCACCTACGCATCTTTCCTGTGAAGAATCAGTACTAGATCCAATCCTCCATAAGCAACGCATGCCTACTTTCTCACATAAAGAGACATGGTCGGTAGCGGGGCTCGAACCCACAACCCTCTATCAGTGAGAGGTAACAGTGACATGAAGTCAGCGACCTTAACCACTCGACCACGGAGGCGGATCTCTTAGATTAAGAGTTAATCTATTTATATGTGTTACTGTTTTCACTTGAGTTTAACGTGGCACCAACAGTTACGATCATTAGTCAACCTTACAAGCCTTAGCATAAGAAGGGACCCCATGCTTACACCTAGATAGAAACACCGATCTTCCGTAAGCTAGCTTGCTGGACAGATTCCTCACATATAAAAGATATTATGTCCTGGGTGGTATTCGAACTCACATCGGTGAAGGGCCAGAAATTACTTGTAAGAGCCCACAACTACTCAACTTCAGATGCCCTTATATTAGTCTCTAAACACGTACCAATCACTGTGCGTTTTTTTTATTTGTTAAAAATATTCTTATAAAAAATTAAGTATGCCCATAGAATGTTCGATGTCTTAATCACACATCATTCTTTTTTTTAAATAAAGAAGAATGCAGAATACTTGTATTCACATTGGATCTGACAGTAACATGAAGTGTTTCCCAATATGACACAGAATGTTGTATGTGTTCTGTATGTCTCGTGTGGGAATTAAGTGTTTGTCAATATTTTAATATCTGTGTCACTGTTGTTTTCATGTTTTCGTTTCAGTTTTTTGCTTGAGTTGTTCGAAGGCTATGTTGTAGTTCATGACACCATATATATATGTACATAGTATGTCTATATATGGTTACCTTCGTTAAATAAAGAATATTGTTATCATTATTATTAACATCACATGACTTCATCTCATTTAAGAGTCGTCTAGTCATATAATCATATGGAACGATATTTAGGTTAAAATTACATAATGCCATAATGTACTCATTGACACTGCTATTGTGTTTACTGGTATAGTCAGAATGCATGGTGACAACTCCACCACGCTTGTTGATCATGCTAGCATGCATACTGGAACCCGAAGTTACATCTTGTATGCTGTTAAGACCCTGATGTCTGTATCATAATTTCATCTCGCAAAATGATTGTGCTGTAAGCATCGACATTTTTACAGTTCCAGGACAAAATGAACGATGTGATCACAGAATATGATAGATGCAATCAGCCACTAAGCAAGTTGAAAGTAAGCATAATGCAAATAGCATAATTGCACGTCACATTTAGATACCAGGGGGCGCACGTTCGTAGTTATCACGAAAGATTACGGATATCTCCGGCTTATGACGGACTTTAATTAGCTTGCTATTTAGAGATAATAATGCTTGTAGTTACTTCCCTTTTTCTGTCATTCCGGCAGATGAAATTATGATATAGACATCAGGGTCTAAACAGCATACACGATGTAACTTCGGGTTCCAGTATGCATGCTATCATAGTCAACAATTATTAAAGCTCCAGTGAACCATTCTTAAATACTAGTAATAGCTGTGATTTTATTAACAAGTATCAATCATTAGCTTTTTTCTGTTAAATGTTTTGGGCGCCTAGCACCAGCAGTCAAATATAAATACATGAAATGCATTCTATTAGCATTATTTTAAATCAAATAACTGCCCTCTGAACCAAAATATGTTAATGACACAGGCTCATTTAATGCTGTTTTAGATGTTTTTAGATGGACAATTAAATTGCTGACTATGAACTTAGCATTGCATACATACAACTCTTTGACATTTCTGCAGGCGATCCTAGTAGGCAAGCTTATCTGTATTCAATCGATGCAACCTATTTTGTGCTTTGTAGCATGATTTCTTGTGTGAACTAGGCTACGCGCAACTAAATAGATAGTTAACTTAGCCTAGAGGCCACTACTTCCACATTTGGACAATGATATAGCCAAAAATCGATGAAATCGGAACAGGACTAAAAGTACATAACTATATGCTTTAATGATAAATTTCTCGTAATTGTTCGAATCGCATTTTACGTTACAAAATAATTGCGATTATACGTTAGAAAATAAAAGTATTCTTTACGGGATACTGTGGAATCATTAATTTTCGTTGGGGATTTAATTTCGTGGATTTCGTGGGTCGGCTCATCAACGAAATCAAATCCCCACGAATTTAAATGCAGAGATAAAGCATTTCGTTTCAAAATCAAAATCCACGAATTTATGTCCCCACGAAACAGCCATTTTAGTAAAAACCACGAAAATTGAGCCCAACGAAAATAAATGAAAATACAGTTGTTGTTTGTTTGATAGCAAAGTGTATCAAAAAAGTATTAGAGTATTAATGAGATTGGAACATAAGTACAGACTGAACAGTAGTTAATATTCAGGTCCATGCCGGGTAGTTTTTAGATAAAACTAGTAAAGGAATCAGTAAGTACAATGTGGACTAATTTCAAAGAATAAGAACTTTATTATTAATTTGATACATAGCATGCAAAGCGTTGAATGAACTAGATTATTCAAATAGATAGCATTTAAAGTCAATTGTATTTCATATGATATATTATATAGAGCATTTAAGCGAATGCATCTTTAATAAGATCGAATGTACGATATAAAGTATTTACACAAGCACAATGTTTTAAGTCGAAGGCAGTATACCACTTTATAACGTCATATTCGTCTTGTAATGGTATCAAACTCTTTCGTAATCATCGATACACATTTTAATTATGTAATTGATACAGGTTTCCGTTCACATAGATAATGTAATTTAGTTTTACACGGTGCTTCTGTCAGATACTCGAGCCATGACAAACAGAATCCTTGCTTTGTCTGGGAGTTTGTACCAATGTCCTTCCCTATGTTGTCTTGTAGCCCGCCCGTCGTGTTGCTCAAACGTTTCCCGCTTACCCATCGCCAGTGCTCTTCTGACCAGTAGCCACCAATCCACACTTCGCCAACAGTGATTTTTTCTTCATTGGAGTAGTTCTGCAGCAACATTGAAACAAGATCGCCCTCTTTTGGTGAATCAATCACAGCCAGATGACCGTCAACCCGTTCGCACGCTTCCTGACTTTTATACCAATCCAACTTCCGGTGTTGCGAGATTCGATAGCACGTGTCATCGCCGGTAATCCAGTGAGTTGGGCACTTAGTAAGTTCCAGTTTGTTACGAAGTCGTGCTAATTCACTCTGGAGATAAAGTGTTAGTCTGTAAGTCTTTTCAAATAACTCGTATTGGTAAGTATATTCCCATACCGGTGGATGAGTTTTTAACGCTTCTTGAACAGTACCAGTATACATACAACTCGCGCAAATAGCGACAAAAAACAAGTCCGCAGTAATCATCGTTACGTATAGAAAAGTTTTCTTAAATAATGTCTGAAAAGATTCCACTTACTTCACAGAACAAACAAACAAAAGTTCTATACGTTTTGTTTCAACTGCGTATTAAATATTCAGATATATTCGGTTCTTTATTATATATATATATATACGTACATGTCATTGCATCATACAAATTGTGCAAACTAAAGTATGGAACGCCATGATGACTTTTGAATCCCATTTAATCTTATAGTGGTTTCGTGCTCGATGTGTGATGTACAAAAATGACCGTTTACAATTATAACTGAACTAAACTGAATTACCATATTGGATACAGAGCTAAAGATATATCATGCACAATGTGTGATATAACATGCTGTACCGGCGAGACAAATTTATACAATATATTAACATTACTTAACCTGCCCAAAATAGTCTCATGTTAGACCGGGTTTTTTTTTTCAGATGTTAAATGGAAACATGAAATTGTAAATACAACAAGCATACCCCTGTAACAGAAGGCTCGTGTCAATCAATGGTCACACGACATGGAAGATGTTCGCTTCCTGACCATGTACCACTTCAATGAGTCATGCTCATTAAAAAAAGAACTGTCTGTGAAACACGGATGCTTTGCTTCGAAAGGGGACATATTAATTTAACTTAACAGTGTACTTTTTTCTCTTACTGAAATCCTTTGTAAATCTTTTTTTCCACGTGTTTGGCATTGTTATTTCGTATATTTGTAACAAGATACTTTGTGTATACGTTACTTAATAAATTCTGACAAGGGCATATTTGGTTTGTAGCATCTTTCATTGGATGGGGATCATACAATGAAACTAGCAGCGTTTGCTAAGTTAACCATGAAGACGGTGTATAGATAATCGGACTGTTACGAGAGTGACGTCATGGGTTTGTTAATGGTATGATATCATGAAGTCCATAGCACGGGTGGCAGTATCAGTGTATGATCCACAAAGGATGCAAAAAATCTCATTGTTTCAGCATAATAGATGTGCGCTGAAGGAAAATTACTACACATGTCATTCAGATAAACTATAAGATATTAATTCCTACTGAATTTCGGCATGAAATGAACAGTCTATTGTACACACATATCCGACCAATCAGATCGCTTGATTAATCACTCTCACTTGACTCAAAATGGCTTGCAGCGAAGTTAAATAACGAAAGGGACACTATTTTACCGTTTCACAGTTATTAGATGTAATTGAATGAGATTTTCGGTCTTTTATGCTGAAACAACGAGATGCGATGTTCCACATTGTTTGGCATATAGACATATAGTAGGCTTTTTACCTTGATAGTATATATAAGATCAGTGACGGGAATTTTTTGTTCATCATTTGTGGACCAAACACTGATACTGCCACCTATGGTCGATAGCGGGCCGGAATATTTTAAGGGAGATCGCGGGTTAAATAATCTGTAATAGGAATAAAATCATGATTTTATTTACAAGAAATAGCAATTATATATTGTACTTTTTGGATGATATTCTATGTTTCAACTCTAAATAAGCTGAAAATTTAAAGTAGTCTCTTCACGGTGTTCCATAATTGTGCGTTGGATTCACCAGTGTTGAAAGCCCTTTACATTTATAGGATACATTGGCATTAACACTGTCATCAGCTGTTCATCCAAGCTTTTTTTTTAAAAATTGATATTTTATGAGTCTCCGAACAGTTGAATGTCACTGTCCGGCTGACACGTGTTTTAAAAATGTCGCTTCACTAGTATGATTCGAACGATGCATTTCGATCATCAAGTGAAGATGATTTTTGAACTTCATACGATTTGTTTTATATTGCACTAGTTTCAGTTGACACTGGCTGTACAGAGACATAGATATTTATAATAGGTTATTGTTGCTTAAATTGAGATGAGTTCGCATTTATATCATAATGATCATAATGTTATCTGTGTTTCTTTTTATCAACATCCTGGTAACTTCTATATATTGCCTTGAGTATAGTTTGTAATAAATAGGGATGCACAAATTAGACGAAAACGAGAGAAAAATATCTTTAAGTACCTTTGGTAATCATTAAAGCCGTAATATGCCTTAAAATTGGTATTATTTTTAATGTACAAAATACAAGCTCGCAAGATTGTGATATTAAAATCATGAAATGTGTACACCCAGGTCACATTATTTTGTATTTCCTAAGGGTGGCCTTTGGTCACAGGCTAGACTGTACTATTCCCTGTCCATAATTAAAGCTGGTTTTGTGAAGAAGGCATTCCCATTTTCTTTATTTAAAGTTTGTTGCATTGACAAACTGGTAGCCGGTGAATCTGTATATGGACAAATCACTATTCCTCGTCAATAAGCCTATGGCCCAGTCTAAGTCTAAATCAGCACTACTACTGGTATCCGATTTGTCGGACCGTGTAAAATACACAACAGTATTTTTTGGCTGCTCTAGGTTGCAGACGGGGGAAATCAACACAAAATTGGTCCGTGTGTTTTTGACAGACATCATAAATTTACAGTACTAGTAATATGAGGGATTTCACTGGTTTTACATTTTTCAGATTTATTTCCAATCTCGCGATGTATACGATCACAGTTGTCTAAGAACTAACAAACTCCGCTTAAATTGTTTTATTTTGCCAAAACTTAAACGGAATTTCACTATTCACAATCAACATGGGCTCTCTAATATCAAAACAAACATTAAACAGACTGAGGAGGTTTTTTTCTATTCCTTTTAAAAAATCAGTCGAATTTTGCGGGGAAAATGCAATTTCGTCGTTAAGAATGCATGATTTAACAAATGTATTGTTATGAATCACTTCTACAGTTTAAGTATAGAAGATGATGCAAAATGCTTCATGCACATGTTTGATAAAGGCAGGCGGAAGGCAGACGTTTTTTTTTTCAATTTCACCCTTCAAACAACGCAAATCTGTGTTGTTAGATGAGTGAAATTGAAAAATAACGTCTGTAAACGTATAAAGATCACGGAAGCGATCGCGAGTGCCTATGCCGTAAACATGCGTAAGCCAACCTTCAAAACAAAACAAACTATTATGTTTACAAAAATAGGTGGTGTTTTGGTTCTCTCAAGATGTTGGGAAATCACGGTGAAAAAATCCATCCCCACTCACAGCACAAAGCGATACTGGTCTGAAAATAATATCACTTCCCAGACGGGATGGCATGGTCGTAGGAGCCCGGATGCATGGTGGGTTTACCTTCCCCTCTCCCTCAACACACAATAATTTTGTCTGTAATGGCAATTATTTCTGTGATAATAACCTTAGACACTTCAATTTATTTTACGACAATTTTCTTTTTAAAAAATGCAAGAGTTGTCGCCCTTATTGAAAAATAGAAAAATATTAATATCTGTAGATATTGCATTGTGACTTAATATTTTCTTTACCAAATAAAATTGATAATGTGCTATAGCATCTTTTTACCATGAGTTTTCATTGAACTGGTTGTTCTAATTTTTTTAGTCTTTGAAAAATGGCCCGGGCTACTCCCATAGACTTCAATGCAAATTTAAAATTTTTGTTGCACTAGGCTGGGATACCCCCCCAAATCTGAAATTGCTTCGTTACGGACGTGACGTACTTTAACAGACAGACGGCGTCAGTGAAACGTCCGCTATCGAAGTTAAACTTTTTGTATGTACAGCACTCTTGTTAATATCTTGCTTGTCTAACAAATTATGAATTATAAGGTTGACTATGTAATGAATCCAGGAAGGCAGAGACTTAGCATGCCCAAAAATAATGTGTAGGCACCTTTCTATGTGGCCCGTGGGCATACCCCCCCCCCGCCCGAAAAAAATCACTGTATATTGATAAAGACGCTTTCTAGAGCATTCGTTTTCCGGCATGCTTTTACGTAAAAATACTTGCTAGATTTATTTATTTTGAATTTTTCGTTTATCAAATAATTTTCCACGAAAGTTACAAAAGTACAACATGAACGTTGACATTTAGAATAGAGACAAAAGACGGACTTTACATCGACTGGTATAATAATTATGATTCTGGCTTTAGAAGTATTACTTCATTATTATTATAGTATTATCATCCTTTTATGACACATTTGAAACGTTTGTAAAAGTTGTTGCCCTTATTGGAAAATATCAATTTCTGTTGATATTGCACGGTGACCAATATTTTTCTTTATCATTTTAGATTGTTACTATGCTTTAGCATCTTTTTACCACGAGTTTTCATTGAAATGTAGCAGTTCTTATGTCTTTAGTCTGTGAAAAATGGGTCACTCTGGTAGACTAAATGCAAGGGTCACTCCGACAGACAGAGAGCAAATTAAAAGGGAGCAGGAGCTCAAAAAAATTAATGTCATTGTTTTTGAAAAAAAAAACATGGTAAATCATTTTCTGTATCATGGAAACATATTTTGAGATAATAATTATGGGTATAGAATCCTAATATGTATCTTAATCACAAAGAATAGTCGTTTTGTTCTTGGACAAGTTGGGAAGGGTTTGGACATGTCTAGTCGTATATATAGCAACAATATAATTGGGAACATTGCATTGCATCTAATATATATACATGAGATATGGGTGTAGCTCCAGGAATTGTTTTTGGTCCTAGCAGTTCTTATTAGTCTAGAAAGGCTTGCCACCCAAAATGGGCTTTAACAGGCTTCCTGAAAATAATTTTGACTGCTTTATACAACGAGGTAGAAATCAGAAAAGACAAGTCAATTGCCAAACACAATGACAAATATTTGAAATTTTCCTATCATGTATGATTGATTGGGATGATCTATTCACAATTAACCGATGTACACCCAATTGAATAAACATTGGTTACAATTTATCACTATGGGTTAAATTTGAGGTTTGGTTAAGAAGTTAACCAGAAGTAAGATATGACTATCATTGCTGTGCCAGATGATGGATGACCTCAACAATTCAGATGAGTAAATAGACAAACTGAGGATCTTAACAGCTTCTTAACCAATATTTGCAAAAATTTAACAAAAAATATTTCTGATCAAACTTAACCAAAGTTGTATACAATGGCTTTACCAAACTTTATGTAAAAATTTAATCCAACCCTGAATTTAACTTAGAGGTTAAAACTTAACCAATATTTATACAATCAGGTGCAGAAGCTTTTGAAACTTGCATGTAAGCTGTTGCAAGGACCAATCATGCTGCTGTTAGGAAAAAAGGTTTCATAATTTTTATATCATTTAAAATTGTCAAACCACCGTTATAAATTAAAATATTTAACCAATTCACCGTTAACAATAAAATAAACCCAACAATTATTAATGTTTTTGATAAAGAAACTTTTTATTTATCACAAAGTTTTATAATAGCAATAAAAATTCATAAAATGCATTTAATACTCTAACAGAAATATGTATAGTATGTAACAGGAATAATACTAAGATAAAGTGTTTGTGGATTTTGTATTTGTTCTTTTTTGGCATTTTAAAGACATTTTCAGCAGTTTTTCTTCCATCAATTTGTATTCAAATACTGACTATGGTAATGAATAACTTGACAATGGTGTGAAAATTAGTTGTCAAGCGAAAATTGAGAAATTCAACACTAAGCATACTAATTTCTAAAGTACATGTAGATTTTCACCAACAATAAAGGAAAACATTGTTTGCAATAAAGATGTCATGTCATAATGAATTCCATAATGATCTATTTCATTAAACTTTTAACCATTCTAATGTATGTATAAATTAAATTTGAAGTAAAAATTAGAATTAATCCTGTTTGTTCTTCAGGAACTCATTCCAAGGACATTAATGATGTAGTTATAGGTATATAATTCTATTTTTTTCATCTGTTTTAATCATAAGCTGTAGAAAAGTTTTCCTATTTTTTGAAAACACAATACACACACAAATACAGTATTTGTGTCCTGGGTATAATGTTGGCATGGCAGTTATGGGACATGCAGGAGTATAACTTCAATTTAAGCCTAAAGAATGAACATGTACTATATAAAAGCAACATGCAAAAGCAATGACTTTAATTGTTAGGACATATTGGCTCATCTTTCATAATGGATTTAGGTACAAAAAATACACAATAGTTAACATTAAGAACACACATTTTTCTTTCAAGGAAATTTTCATAGATGTAAAAGTATTAATTCAAATAGATCGTCTTTCATAAAATCAGTTCAAGTTTTAACACAATGTTTGTCAATGCTATGCAGCAGTTTTGGTAGATGTAAGGTTGAAGCCCCCGCCAGTGAAGCGTGGACCCTCCGTTCTCTGAGGCTGTATCGCTGGAGCACCCGCTTGAGCCAGAGCTCTGTCCCTCTCCCTGAAACAGCATAAATATAACAATGTATTCCCAGAATAAGACATTTGAATATACATAATTGTAAACATAGAGATATTGCACAAATCAATGGTTCAATAGATTTGATCATTTCAATTATTGTTAATGGAAATAACAAGATTGAACACTTTCAATGACTTGATTTTACAGACTAGTGATGTAAAGATTTGGTGTGAGAGCTGAATGAGGTATGATAGGTCAATACATAACCCAATATCCCTCCAGTAAAAAATCCAATTTGATAAAAGAGAAACTTCTTACATGACTATGGAATAAATATATTTAGTTTAATTACAGAATTTATTTCATGACAATTCGATAGTTCACCAGCTTTTTCATGGAACTTTCATAATTAATAGCATTGGAAAGTGTATTGAATTCTGCTCAACTGGTGTGATTGCAAAAAGTAGTCCCACGCTATTTGGTTTGGCATAAAGGTTCAATGCCTCGAAATCAGCGGACTTGTATTCTTCAAATGCAAAATCAGATGAACCAAATTATTTACCAATTCATGTTTACTAAGTACGTTTTATCAAATGCTTTCAATGTGATCTCAGTAATACATGAGAAGTTGAACAATCCATTTTTCTAAGGTAAGAGATAAAACAAATGCATGCGTCATAGCAAGGTATTGACAACTTCCCACATGGTTAGCCATTGGTTTGTTTGTTTGAGTTTTACGCCCTTTTCAACAGTCAGAGTCATATGAGGCGGACACTTCACCTAACCATCGTTCCTGGGAAGAGCCAGTGCTAGTCTTCCATCCTATGTAAGCAACTGCCTACTTTCTCACATGAAGAGACATGGTCGGTAGCTGGGCTAGAACCCACGACCCTATATCAGTGAGAGGTTACAGTGATTTGAAGTCAGTGATCTTAACCACTCGACCCAGGAGGTGGGTCCTAGCCATTGGTAGAGGATAAATACATTCACCAGTTTATAGAATTTTTTTAACAAAGCCTGAAACATTTCTTACTTCATTTGTTGCTCCTTTTTCTTCTGCATGAAATACTTCTTCTTCACTTCCTGAAGCTCTCTGGCAATTCTTTCAATTTCATATTTGTATTCATTCACCTGTGACTCGTACATGTTGAGCTCTGAAGCCATAGACTGCAAACAAACATGATAGTATTAGTTATTATGTATTCCGATTAATTCATATAACTTTCAGACAAAAAATAGAACTCAGGCACTAAAACTCACATTTAACAAATTAAATACTGTTTTGGGATATGATCATAATATTTATGCAATTATGCCATACATAGCCTGACATTGGATTAACGTAAAGAAGACAAATAAGATACCGGTAATCTAAAAATATTGTACAAACTTACCTTCATTTGTTTAGACTTCTCTTTGAGTGTTTGTTGATAGATAGAAAGTTGTTCAGCAACTTCAGGACCAGGCTGTCTTGCCAAGATGTGTTTGAGCTCCAAGTATAGTTTTTCCTTCTCTTGAATTAGCAATTCTTTCTCCACCACCTCCTCTGTCTTAGCAATCAGCCTCTTTTGTAGAGTATGAATCTTCTGTATATTCTCATACTGGCTTGGGTCACTTCCCTGAATTGAACAAAATGTCATAAATTTATCAACTATTCTGCATAATTAAGAGATTAAAACATTGGGAAAAAATCCATTCGATTTAGTAAAATTTTGATTTACTGGTAACTTGTTTTGACAAATTTTCAATTGGTTAGGCTCTATCGATTAATTAATTAAGTAAATTCAATAAATGTACGTATGATGAATGCTTAATCAATTTTTGAACAATTGTTCAGCTTTTCATAGCTGTCACTTGCACAGAGTGCATGAATTTTGATGCAGACCTAAGTACTACATTTTCTACATCTGCCATGCAATTATTAAACCAGTACTAGGTCCAGTTCCAAGTGTATATAAGTTCAGTGTCCATGAATACTTCCAGTACTTTGATTATTATTTACTTTTACTGTAATAAAACAATACCTCTAGTTTTCTCCATCGATGAATGTTCATTGGATTTTCAAGTTCTTCTTCCAAGGCTTTACATCTTGTTCTTTCTCTCAACAATTCTCTCTGAATATGGTAAACTTCACGTCTGGAAAATATAACAACAATTGTTACCATCTACGACATTCATCACTACCAATATAAAGCTTCCATAGAAATATGTAAAAATTGATTTGGTAAGAACCAAGCAAAGTTCACATTAACAGAAACACTTCAACAGAATTCCAAGCAAGCAATGTTAGCCGCAAAAATCTGACATAATCCTGAATGTACACTTTATATGATAAAGTAACTTTGGTTGCCATAAGGACTGACCAACATAACATGAGAGTAAACTATTTTTTTATCTCTAAAAAAATCTTTCTCAAACTTACCTCAGGTCTTCAACATTAGCTACACTCTTCTGTAAAATACCCTTCTCCCTACGGAGTTTCTTGATCTCAAGTTTGAGAACACGGATATCTTCAAGTCTTTGGTTGTACTGAATCTCACCCTTGTTCAGTGTTGATTGTTGGATCTTTATCTTCTCATACAAGAGAGCCAGTTCATCATTTCTACGTACAAGTTGGGTACCCAGAATATCACGTTCACTGATCACCTGTAAGGCAAATTTATTTCACACATTAACATAGTGAGACTATGATAATTTGTCACCTGAGAATAATAATGAACTAATTCCATTTTTACCATTTTAGAAAAAGGCCAACAATTACATTTAAGTCAGTTATGAAAAAACATGGAAATAGTGCAAATTATGATTGAAAAACTTCTTTACGGGGACTACAATTGCTAAAACAATGGCACGAGGAGATGAAACCAACAATGTAAAAATCTCCAAATCTTCAAAATGGTAGATAACCTACTATAAGATTCACTGGCGACAAATTTTCTGATATTAAATAAATGATATTTTCTGTTCTGTGAATTAAGTTGTATTTTATTGAACAATCAACTTTTTCCTCGTTTATTGTTAAGCAGTATACTGCAGAAAAACATCAGAAGCATGCATGTACATAATAATTGTTGTAATTTAAGCAAGTACAGAAACAGACCTGGTCAAGTTCTTTCTTCTGTCTAACACGTTCAGCATCAGCTTCAGAAATAATCTTTAACAGTTTTCTCTCTTCAGCTTCCTGAGCTTCAATGTATGCTTTGTTCTCAGCTGAAACATAGAAATATGTAAAGTGGGTTACTTGGTTCAATAACAGGCATCTAGGACTACTGTGACAATGGAAAAACAAAAGACTGTCAGACTTCAGTTCTAGGGTAAACATTTTGATGAGATCTGGCTAAATTTGGAGAACAAATTACCTGCATGATGAATTGACTTGATTTTTATAAGTTTCAAAATCTATTTGTTTTCAAGTAATGCGTTAAGTTATAGAAAACTCAAGAACTAAAGCATACTTATTCTATTTTTAAATGCCCGTTTTTTTTGTTGTTTTTTTTCAGACTAAATTTAGACATCAATTAAAATAGTTGATACATGCAACATTGTCACATAAAACTGCTTTAAAAGAATCACAATTATTACCATATTTCAAATGACCATGTATGTCAAATTTGAAAACAGCTTAATAAAAGTTATATGCGACGGCTGATTCACCTAACAAGTTTTTTCCTGGACGGTTTTCCAACCTGGGCTTAGAAATATGGAAGAGGACTAGGCTTCATGATATTGTAAAGTAATGTAAATATTTTTTTTAGTCAGACAAAAATGGAAAAATCAGCATAAACTACTTACCAGCTAATTGCTTCATCTTCTGAAGCTCAGCTTTCAATGTTTCCTTCTCTTTCTCCACTCTCTGGTGTTCCAGATGTTCCTTTACGAGTGCTCCTTCTTTAGCTTGAATTTCTTCCTTCAGTTGATCAATTTGATGATTCATGATCTTCAGCTTTCTCTTCATCTCCGTGATTTCATCCTACAACCATTTAATCACATTATATGAAGTGTTTCTGTTTAATAAGCAACCCTTTTTTATTATTTTTTGGTGGGAACAGGTATTTGGCCCCTTTGATGGGGGAAATTTGAGTCAGGAATCAACAAATGGGGGGGGGGTTCAAGATTCCCGTACTCTTTTAGGTCATTTTATGAGGAATTTTTCTCACAGTGGGGAAAAAATATACTTTTTACTTTGGGAAAGGGGCCAAATACCAGACCCCAAAATGGCATGAAAATATGCCTGTTAGGTCATCATTTTTTTTGGCCCACTCACTGAAGATTACCAGGTGATAAGTTTTTGGAACCGTTACAATTCTCTGATCATTACATAAACTTTCTTTCCAGAAATGGACAAGACACATCTGAGAAACCTATCTAACAGTGGTATCAAATCCAAAAGGCTAATTTTGAGAGATCAAATAAATGTACCGCATGATTATAATAATAATGCATACATACATTTCTGTAAAAATTATTTTCATACTTATGTATATGAAAGTTTAGCTTACATGCAAAAAAGTTTTTTGCAGTGAATATTTTTTTTTAATACAATTTTTTTTTTCAAGAAATCATTCAACAGTGAGGCCAATATGGAAACTGAAAGTCTTCTTTTATCTTTACCTGAGATTCAATCAAGTTTTTACTGTAGAGATTTCTATCACTTCGTACGGCTTCATACAGATTCTGTTGTTGTTTCAGTTTTGTCTCTGACTCAGCAATCTTCTTCTTGAAGTCAAAGATTTGCATTTCTCTCACCTTCACGTCCTCCATGTGTTGGAGAACCTTAAATAAAAATATGGAATAATAGATTAGAAAGCATTCCTAGATACAAACACACACAAAACATCCCATTTTCGCAAAAATACTACCCTCTTTCAAATCCCCTAACCAGCCAAGCACAATCCAGCATACAGGAACTTACAAAAGAAATAAGCACATAAATGCAACTAGTCTACTAGGGAGTACTGCCTTGGAAATGACAATTAAAGGGCGATTAAGATAATTTGAATATCAAAAGAAATCATTTTCTGTTTTGCAATTTATTCTTATTATAGTTTCTTTATTGCAAAACTTTTAGCCACTGCAGGAAATTTAAAGAGCTAGTTTTTATTGCTATCAAAATCTATTCTCTTGTAGTTATAGCTATAAAATACAGAAGTGTCTTAATGGAGTTCATTTTTTATACAAATCTGCTAAAACACTATGACAAATTGATCAGTGCAGTGCTTAAATAGGCAAATACAGTCATACCTGTGAACAAAGGCCACTCTTGGGAAGGACAAAATGTGGTCTTTATTGACAGGTGAAAGGTCAATTTACACTTGATAAACAATGAGTATTTAAAAGAATGGCCTTCATTGACAAGTGGCCTTTATTCAAAAGTCAATTTGTACTTAATAAACAATGACAGTCTTTGGCTGTTATTCACAGGGTGGCCTATATTCATAGGTGGCCACTAACACAGGTTTTACTGTAAAGATAACCATCATAGAGGAACACTGTGACACACTTATTTGATAATTCCAAGTACCAGTCATGTTTACACCATAAATAGTCACTCAGACTGATCCTTAAAAAGTATACTAAGGAAAAACTAGTTAGACTTACCTTTTGAGTCAAGTCACTAGCCTCATTGATGTACCTATCTCTCTCCTTCTCCAGCTGGTAGATGATCTTCCTCTGTTTCTGAGCCTCTTCCTTGTAGTTCTGAATCTCCTGCTCCAGATTTTTCTTGCTCTGTTCGTGCAACTTAACAAGACTGAGTTGTTTAGTTGTTGCGCTAACAGCTTTCATCATCTCCTTGTGTAACAGATCGCGCTCTCTAACAAGACCATCAATCTGTTTCTTATCAGCTTCAGCTTGTTTCTTTGATGCCTCAAGCTCTGAAATGTAACATCAAATGTTAACTGAATAAAAATTGACAATGTGACTGCTTGTTCTTCTCTAATAGAGGCAGTCCGTGAAATTAAGGTTTGAAATGTAGTTGCCCGAAACTGAAAATTTAACTGTTTTTTATTTGATTTGTTAATGAAAAGTTGGTTGTCCGAATGAAAAACTGGTTATCCCGGACAACAGGACAACCGCTAATTTCGCAGACTGTAGAGGTACCGGTAAGTGTCATTCTAAATTTATAGAATAAAATAGTTGCTGTTGGTTTGTCTCTGAATTAGAGCAACTGGTAAATTAAAAGCATAATATTACAGTTACTTAATAAAACTGAATAATCAAGAACGTGGAGAGTCTTCAAAGCATGATACAATATTTTGCATCATTATAAGATACTGGAGAGATGTTTAAAAAGGTCATAATATTACTATAACACTTCTTCACTAAAAAAATAATGTTTTGAAATTTATAAGCACATAACAATGGGTTCAGAAACGTACACACCAACTGAATCAAGGACTATCGTATACATGAAGTAAAAATAAGACATAAGTTACATTCTATAAAAAAACAAGATGCGTTTTTAAAACACAATGCCCCCTCCGGGTGACCTTTAACCTGAAAATGCACAGGTCCTGTATAGAGTTGTCATGAAGAACTAACATACATGAAGTTTGATTATTGTAAGTCGATAGAGAGCCTTTTGATTCTAAAGTCAAGGTTAAAGTTTGGTACAAAGACAGACAAACACACAAACAGACAGGGCAAAAAGAATATTGATAGCTCAGGGGCATAAAAAGCATCTTTGAAGAACTAGAATCAATGCGGCCTGTAAATACAGCTAGGTATCACACAAGTTATTTACCTCTTTCTAAACCAAGGATCTGACCCTTGTAAGTCTCTCTCTGGAACTCCAGCTCAGATTTGTTATCTTCAACTTGACGCAATTTACGCTGAATGGTCTCCCTTGTTTTGTTTAAACGCTGAGTTTCGTTCTTAAGTTGACCGACTTCATCTTCTTTCAACTGTAATATGACAAGAGATAAGCATCATGTAAATCACACTTATATTCAATTAGGGCAAAATTTTGAAAAATTAGCTTCAGCTAGCTGAAAGTAATTAACAGTCTGATCATCATCTACCCTTAATTGTTCAACTTAAAAGAAATATAAAACTGTTCATTGAAATTAATTCTCAAAATGGCCAAGGTAATGCTAGAAGTAATGAAGAAATTTTATACAAAAATCACCTATAAAATCATAAGACATGTACAAATATTATATAACATCAAAAGATATCCAACAGGAAGCTAGTGATGACCAGGAGAGAGCATTAGTCACTATATTTTTTTTTAAAAGTAAAAACAAATAGTTATGTAAGTTTATGAAAAATAAGAGGTTTAAAAGCTTACAAAAATGTATTACATGTATAAACTAAAATTTACCTTCAACTCAGACACTCTGGCTTGATTTTCCTGAGCTAAAGTGTCAGTTGAAATAAGCTGATTGTCGAAATCACTCTGCAACTTCTGGTATCTCGTATTCAGTACATCAGCATCCTTGATAGCTCTTTCATTCAAGATCTGTAACAGAATATCAAAATTATTAGCTTGATTCATGGATGGTATTAACCAAGAAAAATTTGATTTTCTCAAAGAAGTTTAAATGGAAGAAATGTTTTTATAAGTACTATATAAGTATGTGATCATTGGCAATGGATTTTAAACAGAAACTAAATAACAAAAATTGATGAAAAAAATGTGAATGTTTTCATATACATACACAAATTCATACATTGGTAAACAGAAAAATGTTTTGTAGTAAAACAATAATTCAAAACCTATAGGAGTACATTCTTTCATTCAGATAGAATTTTTATCAAAATCACTCAATGAAAAATCTTGATAGGCAATAAACTGACCCTCTGTTCCTTCAGCTGCATTTCAAGTTTTCCAATATCCTCCTTATATCTCTGTATCTGAGTCTGCATGGTCTTAATCTCTGAAGATTTAGAATCAAGATCAGCCTTTGTCTGCTTCATTTCACGCTCCATTTTGTCACGTTTACGAGCCTCGCGTTGGGCTTCATTGTTACGCATCTGAATATCTTGAGACAGCTGTAAATAGATATTTAAGATGAATATTCCTGATGACTGTTATTAAATTTATTTCTTAATTGCAATAACTTAAGCTTTGCATGGAGATTGTTTTGTTCTACGATAATGGAAAACATTTTCAGGTCATCAAAGATCATTACCTTTATCTTGCCAGTCACTGTTTAATACTTATAATCAATCACTCAGAGTTGGTACAAAATGTATTATATTTTACATATTTAATGTGTAAGTTGAATTAACATGTGAATTGAATTACTCTAAATAATATAGAGAGACAATAGTGATAAAATATCACCAAACACGAAAAAAAAGATTAAAATAAATCATTTATTTCATTAATGTTTTGACACATTGGCTTTCTCAGGATGAGAACAATTCTCTTTATAGTTTTTAGGTTAATTAAAGATAGAGAGACAAATCTCAAAATACACAGGTACATAATTGTATATCTTTACTCGAGGACAATGGGAAATTGATCAAATCAATTATTATTTAGGACTGATAAATTCTTGCTTATATATAAATATTATTTATATAAGTTAAATGATCTAAATTCAGATGAAAATATACACATTATATTAGTTAAATATGGACACTTGAAAAATAAAGATTACAAAGTCAACAAAATACAGTTAAAGAAAAACTACCTCCTGAATTTTCTCTTCAGCATCATTTTTCTGGTCGTCAAGATGCTGTTGAGTAGCATTAGACTGAGCCAGCTGTTCTCTCAGCTTGACAATCTCTTGTAGACTTTCATCACGTTCTTTAGTTAAATCTTCCTTGATTTTCAGCAGCTCATTCACACTATATACAAGAAGATGAGAATATTCATATTACAATAAAAATAATGAGCCTGATTTTCTTTATCATAGTGTTAACAGTCTGTGTCTCTAAAATTGATCAAACAAATACATTGTTGCAAGAAACTTAGTCATCAAAAGAGATGTATTGATAAATTATATTGAAACTTAGTTGGCAATTATTTTAAATTTATGCTTCAATAAAATAAACATCACCTGTGCTCCTGTCCCATGGTCAACCCAGCACCTTGTTCAACTAGTTTACTTAGATTGGCAATTTCTAACTTCAAAGATTGAATAGTTTCACGGGCACGAGTTTCCTTCTCATGTGCAGCATCAACCATTTTCCAAGCCTTTTCTATTTCCTACAAAGAGACATACATTTAAAGTTAAAACAAAAAATTTGGTTAAACTTGTGTATTCAACTTAATAGCAATCATCATTTGTAAATAATCACAATGTTTTCAAATAACATTTCCAGCTAGTTTGATCAGGAAAATAGAAATTTACACCAACAGTTTTGTATTTACATCTTATTTATAGATAATTGTATGATTGTACAATATTGCAAAAGGTAGGACATGAAAATAAGGGCATTTTGAGTTGTTCTTCTCATCCTAGTACATTTAATATCTTACATGTTACCTTCCTCATATAATAAAATATTAATTATCATAACACAGACTTTCAATCAATTTTGTACGCCCTAATAAAAAAATGAGTAATGAAGTAAAATTCAAAATGTATAATTGAATACCTTTTTCAGTGATGCTATTGTGGCTTGATCTTCCTGTGACAATTTCAATGCAGTGGACACCTTGGCAGAATTGGCTACAATTTCGGCATTCAATTCCCGACATTTTTGCATCAATCTCTTTTCACTTTCATGAGATTTTTTCAGAGCTTTATGTAATTTTTCATATTCACCTCGAAATCTCTCCAAACTTCTATCACCCATCAATTCACTCAAAACCTAAAAGCAAATTTCAATTACACATACTAGAAAATATTTTTGCAGTAGGTATCTAACATTAATTTTCACATTTATAAGAACATTTTTTAATTTATATGTTTGTTTTATCAGGTTTAATGCAATTTCAACATTATTTCAGTCATATTGTGGCAGGCAGATATATCCTAACCAGCTTTCCTGGACTTCATTTAGGCCTTAACCAGTAGTAACCACTTTCTATCCGTAAGCTTCTGCCAAGCTACCCCACATAATTCTGAGGTGGAGGACAATTTAACATAGGATGTAATATCTTCAGTCAAATTTGTCAGAGACAGTGTGAGCCGCGCCCAGGGTTCGAACTCACAATCTGTCGGTCAGTAGACAAACACTCTTACCACTGAGCTAGCCGGGCGGGCTTTTTTATTTATAACTGAAATTATTGATAGGACTGTATTTAGTAATATGTTTTTTATACATTCATGACATTAAAGGATGAAATTCATAAAACATAAACATTTTTCATTCCAAATGATATCATGTCATTTAGAACAGGTTTAAAATGGTAACCAGTGTACTAATTTTCATGAGATATTGAGAGTTTGTTTCCAGAGCCTTTTTCGAAGAATTTGGAAGGGGCCTTAGCTTTCATATTGGGAAATTCAAGCGCGATATTTGGCCAAATGTTTAGATATTTAGGCAACCAATATAAAATAGCATTGTATTTTGGGGGAGTTTCTTGTCTCAAATTGGGGAAAAACAGCCTTTTTGCAATTGGGAAGTCACCGAATTTCGGCTTCTATTATAGACGAAAAAAGCCCTGGTTTTATGTATTGTATGAGAAAATTAAACCTTACATCTTGGAAGTCTTTTTCCAGCGCTTCGAATGCACTGTCTTCTATGGAAGCCTTTTCCTTCCCACCTTCCTCCTTTTTCTGAAAAAAATGAAGGGTAAAAAGAAAATCAATGACACTGAAAAATAAGTTGTGTGTTTCTATTTACATGCATGCTCATTAAAAAAGGGTCGGTAAGAAATAATGTATATTTCCACACATAAAGCATGATTCTGATCAACAAAAATAAATAAAATAATAGAGATATGGGATTGTACTTTATAAAGCAATGCATATATTTGCATCTTTCTAAGTATTAATGATGATTATGTATTCATTCTAATTACTTAGAAGTTCCAACCAGGTTAACCAGACATTGCCACCCCTCGATTATTCTTTGCCAATTTAATGTCACCTGTGAGAGATATATCAGACACATACGGTACAGAAATTGGAAGAAGAATTAAGATCTGGGACTATACTTCAAAGTTTCCTTTTTCCCTCATTCCAAAGTTTTGTGGAACAGTTTACTGTGCCGGATCTTGAATTGGCAAAGCAGGCAGTGGCCAAGATAAATTCCTAAGCACACAATAGTTGTTTTAACCCTTTAACATTTTAATAATTAATCACTTAAATTTCAATCTTTGACTGGACGAGCCGTCTTCCATTTCTTTAAACAAAATTCCTAAAACATGGCGTGCACCATGCCCATAATACTCGTGAGATGTGTGAGGCAGTATTCAAAGATAAGAAAGCAAGCAATCAATGTGTTTGCAATTATTTGACTTGATAATATTGAACATTTTAAAAAATGCTGCAAAAAAAATCATGCATGGCAGTTTTAATTTTTCGAGATAAACTATGATTTGCCAGAAGCATTGTATCATACTCGGTTGAAGGCATGTTTATGTAATAGTATACTTACATCCGACATTGTTTAATTCCCGTCTTCAACTTAAATTTTCTGGTGTTTTTCTATTTCCTCACTAAGACGAGCTCTGTTTTGACAAATTGTTGTCCTTAGCGACAATAGGGGAAGTAACTCTGTATTTTTAAGGTTAATGTTATTTCCCATCTAAACACGTACCAGGAATGTACGGGTACAAAATTTATACGTTATATTCGTTAACTTTCCAAATATTATGCATTTTAGTGCAATTTATGAACCATATGAATAATGACATGATATAGTATTGCCATTTATTAAATTAATACGTAATTATATTCTTATATATCAATTGTATTTCTCAACACACTTTGGAAAAATGTTCAATACGGATAGGTTTCGATTTTATGTACAACTTGCATCAATGACATCACCGGAAGTAGTTCAGCTATATCAACTCATGGCACTAAGTGCATGCATATTTTGACAAATATTTGCATTTCTTATCTTCACTTTCTGCTGAATGTCTTCGAGACATAAACAGGTAAATTAAAAGTTTTTTTGAGTACCGAGCTAATACAGTGTCATATTATTGTTTTTATGGAATTTGGTAAAAAATGGCTTCTTTTTTTGGCCACATGGTCAATTGTAGACGTAGTGTTGGCCAATTGCAAAATCCTTATGTTTTCAAGAGTGCATGCATGACGTTATTCTGTTGAAGAACTAAACTTGCTTGACTATGTGCTTTGCAAAGGTCATTGAAATTAAATACAACTGGTGAGTTATGTTATCATTTCTGCACCAATTCTCTATAAACATAGTGAAACGTGTTGCCATCATATCACATGGCCAGAATGTGTGGTGATCTATCTTTGAATACTGCCTCACAGTCACACCTCTGAGACTCTCACAGGTATTATGGGCAGAGTGCATGCTGGGTATTAGTAAAAGATTGAAATGGTTAATTACGACTAAGCATTGCAGATAATTTTTGCCCATGTGGGTAATTACCCCCACATTTCAGGGCATGGGGGTAAATGGTCAAATTTTGACTTACTTGATGGGTAATTTGACTAAAGGTGTATTTAGACAAAAAAGATACATCAATTATCATAGCTAAAATTAGAAGCACATAAACATTTGAGTAGCACTAAACGAAAACAATACGATTTTGTTAAAAACACCTGTGGTCCAAACTAAAACAGTTTGAATGTGTATCATTTACCTGTCGATGGCAGATCTTTGAATATTTGATGCTCCTTGTGCTGCCCATATATTATCCAACTTGAACTTTTCGCACAAATTACATTTCAAACGATCTTCATTGCTACTTGTTTCTATCACACTCAACCAGGGAAAACTTTTTTTCCAGCTTTCGATTGTTGACTTATTCGCATTAACATGGGCTTTTTTAGTTTTATACACAATTTCGAGCACGTCATCTAATATTTTCTGAACCATATTTTTGTTTGAGTTTGATTGTGTAGCAAAGAAACAGTCAATTTTCTGTTGACGCTTCGACGAAAACGATGCCATGATTGCATCAAACATAAAAGCGCTTGATTATCTCGTTTAGATTCAATGAACAAATTTCGCGATGCGTCTAGGCGACTCTGAGTAAGAACCAGAATGGCTTTCAGATGACGATATCAGGTATGCAAAGTTAGCGGTCATAACGACGAAAACCGGTCTAGTGTCTTAACGGAAGTTAGAATCAGCTGTGGTGACTACGCTATAGTCCGTTTTAAAGAACGATGTTGACACTACTGTACGCTGTCGGACTTTCAAAGTTTGTGTAAGTCCTAATATGTTTACGTCTAATGTACGCTCGGAAATGAAACTTTCTGCGTATCCTGATATTTTTTAAGCGTAAAATACGCCGATACGCAGCTTATCTACAACTCTGCGACTTATTAAATTATTAAAAAATAAAAGGATAAATGAGGTTAATGTGCATTAATATTTGAACCAGGTCACTGCCTGCTTGAACGATTCAAGCTCAGGCATAGTAACAACATGCACAGGTAAACTGTTCAACAAAACTGTTGAGTGAGGGCAAAAATTTGAAGAAGTCTGAATTGATATGAATTTGGCGAATCTATGAAAGAGTTATCTGCTCTGATCCACACATTTAGGTTATTATTAATTGTTTTCTTTTCGTCCATATACTGACCTTTTTATAACGTCATTTATTGTACTTGTCCGGTACTGCTCAGTTAGGATAATTGTATAGTGACGCAGTGGTCGAGTCCATTTTTACGGTGTAAAACCGTTGTCAAATTATCATTGGACATATAGGCTGACTACATGATTTACAAATTTCTATAAATCCATCAACTGTCGGCGTAGCGCAGTTGGTAACGATGATGTCTGACGATAATCTATTAATGTGAAAAGAACTGTGTGAGACCGCGACTTGGTACTTTTTCGCAAATTATTTTCTATTGCTATATATCTTTTTTTTTTTAATCGTCAATTATTTCGTCGTTTTTTGTAAGGAATACACTAGAACTAGTGTTTATATTATTATCATCATTTTTATCGTATGGCATATCTTTTTTGAATATCTTTTTACTATAATTTTTGTAATAAACATAATGAAGAATAGTCTTAGATATTTCGTTGTAATTCTGGTAATTACGATTGGTTCGCCATTAAAAGTCCACCTATTTCAGATAAGTTTGCACGAAATACCTGTGCGCGGTACTAATACTGAGTTCAAGTACTTTGGCACTACACACTTTGCGTTACATAGGACAATTATATATTATGCATTCTTTTTCTTTACAATTTACTACTAAAATATTATAACGAAACTACAATTCATTTGCAAAAAGTTGAAAAAGAAAACGAAAAAAGGGACAACCGGTGAGGTTCGAACTCGCGATAAAATGTTAGCCCCTGATCAATTCTAAAGGCTTTACCAACTGCGCCAACCAGACATCTACAATATCATTGCTAAACTATAATACTATATTTGTTTCTTATAAACCCATTTTACCTGTTCAGACAATGGATGTAAAATTTTGTGTACACATAAAATGAAACGTCACTATCACATTATCCTAACTGGACAGTACTAATTATTGTTTTTAGAGATCCTTGTTTCTTTTAAAATAATCAGCCTCAGGGGCATGCCAATAGTGAGCAGATGTTATCTGGATTATTTAGTTTCAGAAAAAGCACATGTTTAATACTAGTGATGCGCGATAATGCCAGTATGTTGCAATACTTACACTCATTTTTTTCAAAAATTCAATTTACATCAACTTTTTCTTCCCTTTTTGCTAAAATTATGCATTATTTTTCCCCGTATTTAAAGAAAATTAAGGCTCCTTCCCCAACCTGTGAAAAAAGCCCTGACTCACCGGTACGGTTCCACCCGGTATCACAATATTCTCAATGTAAATTTATTTTGATACTTCAACTTGTATTGTATTATTTTTGTATTACATACATTGATATACAATTAATCAAAAGGTTAATAACTAAATATCAACCATTTAAGAAAAAAAAACGTCAAATGAGGGCCCTGCCTACCTACCCACCTAAGGAAATTAGGGTCGGAACACTACAAACAAACAATTTTTTAATGATGGCCTAACTTATGTTACATGCATTAGTAACATTACCAACCTCAGGGTGTCCACGGTCAGGGAAAAGTCAGGGAAAAATTATTTTTTTCAAGGTCAGGGAATTTTGGAATTTAAGAAAAAGTCAGGGAAAAGTCAGGGAATTTTGAAATGACAAGTCCATGAATGATAAAACATGAAGAATAAAGGCTAAGGCAGTTTAATTAATGTAATAATAATATTATTATGAAGGAAATGTAAACTGTATTGCAAGTTTGTGCATCTACCTTGTGTAACGTTTTATACCACAAATCAATATATATACTCTACTTAAGAAAATAGTGTAATTCTTCTCATTTTCAATACTTATGGCTATGGGTTCTTTGTTTTGTAGCACTTTATATTTTGTCATGCTTATTAAGAATTTCAACTTTACTTTCACTTAATGTCTACAAGTTATTAGAAGTCAACATTTGTAACTGATATACATGTAATTACGTAGCACATGCATGGATTGCTTAAATAATGTAATATTATTAGATCTATATGTTAATCTCTCTGTAACTGTACAAACTATGCATGTATGTTAAAATATGTGGTAGCTAAAACATACCTCTTTGCGTGTATTAGATAAATTTCATTTTAGTTTTTATATGGTTGATAGGGCTGCAACGATTCGGGTACCCTACGGTTCGGTTCGAGTTCGGATATAACCTTCTCGGTTATCGAATATTCGATTCGGATATCTACATCAATATAGCCTACATAAATGAATGTAGGATTTTTTTAACCTGACCCCATATGTTTTCTCAAACTCTTTTTACTCAACGTATTCATTAAATCATACATGATGCATTTCTATTGTTCTGTTGTATGCAATTCAGAATGTCGTATTAGAAAAAGTTGATCTAACAACAGTTTCCCACAATTGAAACAATTTACCAACTGTACACTTTTTTGTCGAAAACTTAAGATTTCCAGGTAAAAAAACACCCAAGTTCATTCTTGATTTTCTATTCTATTGTAGTTTTTGTACCGTGAAACTGAGGGCATACTTGAAATTTTAATATGCCAAAATATACGTACAAGTCATTCTACTGTTTCAAAAAATACTTGTATGCACTTTTTTAAAGTGCATTTATAACATACGACTAGTCTTCAAACCAAGATCTTTTCTCAAACGCAAGCTCTCGCCACACATTCGATTTTAGTGACGCTGATCGATCAACAAGCAGTTTTTCGTGGGCCATACTTGTTTTTGTTTACATGCGACGCAGTAAATGAAATGACTTGCGCTGATTGGATATTATTGCTGGCGTACGCTAAATGACAGTGCCAAACCGAACCGAAAATACGGATTCCAAATCGGATAATCGATCCGATGCCATGCATTCGGATATATTCGAACTTCGGTGAATCGTTGCAGTCCTAATGGTTGATCAGTTATTCTATAAATTGTAGCATAATGTGGACAAGTCAATAAAAAAAAATGACAAAATAAAAAAGCTATTCTGATATGATTTATATCTCTTCATTAGCGTTACTTGAAAACGAAAGTGAGAAAAGACACTAAGTCTTCAATGTACAAATATATAAAAAGACTTTGAATTTGAAAGTGACTAACAAGACTTACATCAATTTAATTTTTGCAGATACTTCTTTATATATATATATATCTTATTAGATTATAGCTTGTTGCTTCATCCATTTTGGCATGAATCTATTTTCATGAGCACCACATGGAACAGTATAGCTTGTCTATGTAAATACATGTGCATAATATATAGAAATAGAATTGTAGAAAATAAAATCAAAGAAAAGCTCTTAAAAATAAATTGGAAATAAAATTAGTAATAAAATGACAGATTGATAGTAAAAAGGTGGTAATTAAGGGTTTGCTGAAGGGGAGGAGGAGGCCAACAGATTTCCATGTATTATGGCATGTATTTAATAGCAAACACTCATCTGATTGAATCAATATTTGTTTAAACATACATATACATGATTGTATGTATGCTGAAAAAGAATAATAGAAATAAAAATTAAGGAAAAACAAACCTCCAAACAATCTAGATTAAATAGATATGTACAAAAGAGTTATACAGTAACAGTTGGCAAAGTAAAAGGTGAAAATTGTTGGCTGTATGGGAGGAGGGGACCAACAGATGTCAGTATTTATGCATAAAATACAAAAGATTTAGTCAGGGAAATTTGATTTTAGTCGGGGAAAAGTCAGGGAATTTTGCTTTACTTAAATTGTGGACACCCGAAACCTTTATTTAGCATTTATTCATAACTAATCTTCAAATGGCCTAGCTAGGTAAACACAGAACATCAGATGTGGTAATATAAACTGGCGAAAGCACTTATTGACAAAATGGTTGCATAATGAACAGTATCAAGATAGATTACTATGACATTTTGTTATAATATTACGAAATTTAGAATTAGGATGATAACAAATATATTATTGGTGCCTCTACTGAAATCAAGATTTAATTCTATGTGTGGCAATTAAGTTATGTATGTCAAGTAAACATAATTTAAAACATAAAGAAATAAAAAAAAAACAGGATAAACATAATGCAGGAGCTCCCTTAGAATAAAAAAAACGCCATTTGCTTGTTTCGAGTTGTTGAAAACATGGATTGAATTCTACACCTATGTATAAGACCCACCTGATTTTTGGTCCCGATTTTGGATGCAGAAGTAATACAGTAACAGAAATAGTATTTGATATGAATGAACTCCAGTTTTGTGCTTCTAGCTGATATGTAGGCAATATGTGCTGATGTTCATAACATTGATACCTACATACTTCATAATATACTGAGTGTGCATGTGTTGAAGCTTCATGGGGAGTAGCTTTCATAATTATGTGCTAACCTATAAAATACTAATTATTTGAGAAATTTCATTGAAAGTTTTTATGATGGGACAGAACTTTAGTATGATACATTAATTTTGTCTGAACTGCTCGACTGTATCGCATGAACTTACAATATTGAGTTCATATGTACAATTTAATTATTACAGTATATGACATTTAATTGATAAATATTAACCAATCTTTGATCTTATCATATCTCAGCTCAGTGACGATTCAAAAGCCAAGAAACTTAATTGCAAAAGAAATTGCAATGATAACAAGATAAAACATAATTTGTTTTCTGCCTCAACTTTCTGTTATAAATAAAATCTTAATAATGAAATACACATTTTGTGATTCATCATTAAGTTTGACCTTGAGATGCAGGAAACTAGGGTACATACATAATTATCTTGTGAAACATTTTGACAATATTAATAGATATGGACTATTCTAACTAGATTCATACCTTTTCGAAGTGTTTCAAACTTGAGACATTTTATTAGATATAATGGTTATGTTCAATCGCTAGCAACTTTACTAACATTCAAATATTAGGCTTAAATTAAAATTAAGTTTGTTTGCCCTTTACCGACCGACCCGAAAAAATCGTGCCTACTCAAAACTTTTTATTGCAAAATCTGGGAGAACTTTATTTTTATACTTTGGAAAATAAACATGTACTCAGTGCTTTCGATACACATTCAAAGTAGGTATCATTTGAAGTAATGAATGAAAACAATAATGTGTATTAAGGCACTGAGTACATGTTTATGGTTGATTAAAGCACACAATAAATGGTTGTATGGTTGCAGAATACATAAAATTAGTAAAGGATGCTTCTAGATAGAAGTGTAATTTCATGCTAGGTAAAAGTCAAATTCAGAAATAAAATAAAATGATTTTCCTACCTACCGACCCTCTTCTAAAATTCAGGGTCGGTAAAGGGCAAACAAACATATTTTTAATTTAGGCCTTAGTTGGGCTTTTTCGAAAAAAAAGTCTAGCTATTGTGATAACTGCATCGCCTGCTTTGTCTGCTTCTGTGCATAAACTTGAATGTAGCTCATACCTCAGAAACTTTAAGATGTAGCAACATGAAACTTCATAGGACTAAGGTCAGGGCTCGACACTAACAATGGTCTGTAGCCCGAGGCTACCTATTTTCTCCAAGGACTACCTTGGTTTCCAAACTAGGTATCCTGTCAGGCTATCTGAAATTTGGGTGACCTGAATTCTATAAATTTAAGTAAACTAAATAATAAAGCTTACAAACTTTTGTTCGATCTGATGCTATGTAACCTTTGTTCAATACATTTGTGGAAATCTGACATTTACACTTGTCTTGTAAGTTGTATTCTAATATTACACTCCATAGGCATTGTAATAAAATGACAAACACGTTTTTTGTGTATTGAAATGAGGACTACCTATGATTTGCAAGGACTTCCTCATTTTCTATGCTGGTAGTCCTGCTGACTACCTCTTGTCAAGCCCTGAAGGTGGATAAATCTCACTGAGGGCAATGAGTTTTCACCTCCTATAACAGAGGCCTATTATAGGCCTCTTCCCAGTTGAAAATTTCTTTCAAATCATGCATTTTTTCCCGAAAATCCAAACTTACACCAGCTATTTTATTTCCTAAATCAGCAGTTTTACTAAAATCAACAGGCCAAACATCATCCCAATGAAGAGAGAAAAAACACTGGAGACATTGAACAGTCGAGCGTTGGCACTGCTTATGGCTCTCTTGTTCTAGGGTATACTTTTAATATATTGGCAGACTTAAGAGATCTACACAAAATATTTGAAAGCTAGAATGTTTAATGTTAATTAAGTAACAGCTGATACTGATTCAACTCTTCACTGGTTAAGTTTGGATTCCATTTGATTCTAGTTTCTCGTTCAATTCATGTTCCTTCCGGAAGAAAAAACCTCTTTTGCCGACCAGGCCTTGAGGTTAAAAATCTTAAAATTGATCTCTGAGTTCAAATCTCATAATAAATTATATTGTCCTCAAGACAATAATGATATAATTGATTCGTAAGTCTGATAGCATAATTGATCTGAACATATTTTTAAACATTAATCAGCTCTATCCTTTTACGGTAACTATAAACATTGAGAATGGAATTGAGATTTGAGCTCAAGTTTTATAACCTCAGGTTGGTCCTGATAGCTATTAACTCACTAGCTAGCCCAAATCCTAGGGCTAGAAACGTTCTATTTGGCCCAGTGAACTTTCTCAAAATTGTGTGTTGCGGCTTGTGGTAAATTGTTCATTTTAAATAGCCCCTTTTATACATATGGCTAGTTCCTTAAAAAGTATGAACCAGCTCAAATGAAGTGGGCTGTTGAAAAAATCTTCTTTTTTTTGAAAATAGTTAAAACTCACGATTTTGCAAAAGTTCATTATCTTAAATAGAAAATTATGAGCCCTGGGTTTCGGGCTGTGGCGTAATCACAAAGGTTGCTATACCTAACCTTGGGCAATAGATTATTTTAAGGGCTTGAAATGTGTGACTTTTTTGGCCTAGTTAATGGATACAAGGTCAGTCCTTGATGCAATTCATTTGACTCCTGTTTATTTAAAGTTTTCACTTGATTCAACTTGGTGAACTTGCTACAATCAGATAATTGTGATGACAATGACATGATAATGTTTACCTTTATGGGTCATGGTTTACATATGGTTTGATAGTTTGCGTGCTCGAAATGGTATGATAAAATCAGAATTTTCCTAAATATTATCCTAAAATTTTCAACTGAGTTATATTACATGATTGGTAGCATGTGCTGTCTCTTTTTTTCTGCCATTATTATATGTGTAAAAGTTGGCTGGTAATATACCTACAGTATTTTGTCCTGGTGTCTATTTTATAAGTACAACTTGACAAGAAAGAAAATTAATGGAAATAAATGCAGTATATTTTAATACATAAATTGCCAGCTGTATTAAATAGATTGGATAGCATATTATATAGTTTGCTTACATAATGGAATGTGAAAAAGAGTATAGCTTGCTAGAGGAACTGGATGGTATATTGTTCTATTTATTTCTTCATGATCGTATAGTGCGATTTTATTAAACTGTCAAAGCTGAATAATTACATGATTGCTAAATGCGATTATTTTACTAATTTAACTTAGTACCACAGTTGATACTTTTCATTTATTTTACCATTAGGGAATGTCCTATTCCACATGTTTATATAGTAGAATGAAGATTATCAATTTATCGAAGCTAAAAATAAATGGAAGCATTGACCGTGAAATTATGCGGCTTTGACAGGTTAATAAAATCGCTCTGTAACTCTGGCATTTTACCTTACATTGTCTGTTATCAGAGGCAGATCCAGGATTCCTGGTTAGGGGGAAAAGTTAGAATGCTATTGAATGATATTTCATTTCTATCAGTGATCGGGCACTTTTAGAGGGGGGTTGTGTGTGCCTCATGCATCCCCACCCCAACTTCATGAATCTGCTACTGACTATAAAAGTTGTGATATGGTTAGGTATACCTGTGTGATTGTGCTGTCATGAGATGCAGTATGACATAGTATGAATTTCATCATGCTATCCGATTTTATGATGATAAAAATGATGCTGAGTATTAGCTAGTGATGGTGTTGACACTTCATGGGTAATGATGATTTGATGAAGATGATTATTATGATCATAATGGTGACTGAAAATTGATGATAACTATTACCTTGCTGCTGGCGCTGCTGCATGTTAAAAGAAATCCATAAACAGGGCAGATCAGTGTTATAGTGGTAACTTGCTTGACTACTGACCAAATGGTTATTGGTCTGAATCTCGGCTCCACTTTGCAGTATTAAAGAAAAAGCACTTCCCTATCCCATATTCCAAGCCATGTACTGTGTTTAGGAATCAATGACACTAGGCATGGTAAAAAGGAAACAGGAAAAAAAATATTTGAAATACGAGTAGGGATATAACTGCTTGTTATCCTGTATCTGCTCTTCTTCTCTCGCTCTTCAAGGGTGGCCCTGAAATCACCATAGCAGTTGAAAGGGCCGTTAAACAAATTAAAGTTAAACATAAACAAACATATTTTAGATGATTTTATTTCAGTTATTTTTAGCTTAATGAATCATTGTATGTACTGTAGTATAATGTTTCACGAATTGTATTTAATTGTCAAGTACTGACACAAAGTGGCATAATTATGTTAATATTGTTTCAAAATTATCTATTTGTTATCAAGAACTACTCATAAAATACAAAGTTCTGATACTTCTATTACTTCTATTAAAATAATTCTGAGTTGTTTTATGTTTATAAACAGTTTTTATCAGACTGTTGAAGGATACATTTTGTTTACATCAAATTTTACTGTCAGATATTATATCATATGAGAAGTTCAGCTCATTTATGTAAACAAGATATCTGATAAAATTTGATTAAAGAAATTGATAAATGATTTTAAAAAAAACTACAGTTTTTCTGTATGACTGTTTAAAGTTTAAAATCTTGTGTTAAACTCTTCATGTGTTCAGTGATTTATCTTGAACTCATGCAAGTATGAGGTAATTATGTTCTGTCATAGATTTTGTTACGTTCTGTAAATATTTATATTATTATTATTTATACATTCAGTGAGTCATATTATTATTATTATACTCCCACCCAACATCTGTGGGTAGGGGCTGTATTTGGACACATGTTGCTTCCTGTCCTGCTGAATTATTTTGCAAGGGGTAGACCGTGCTAAAGGCATCTTGTTATAAAGAGAAAAAAATAGGTAGCATTACCCTAAGCAAAATTCTTTTTTGGACAGCCAAACTCGAGGATTAATATTGAAATTATGGCGAGATATGATTAAATTTTCTCAGAAAAATAATAGTTAGTAGTGGAATCATAATTTGGTATCATTACTTGTATTAACGAGATTGTCTGGTATTAACGAGATTGTCTTGTATATTTACAGAAATTTTGATGGATTTTTCAATGGAACAGATGCATGTCCCAGGACATAACTTCCTGGATACCATTGTAAGTATCTACTTCACATTTTGTGGCTTCAACATTTCATCACTTACACTTCTTCATCTATTGGTCTTCACACCAATCAATTTTTGTATGTTTTAAATTTCTAATATTTATATGGATATGTTGTTTTCTCCTCAGAAGAGATGAGAAGTTATAAATCCGCATCTAGTCTGACTTAATCTGCCATATGTGGCTTCCCAACAACTTTACAAAAGTTGTCATTTCAGCGAACCTGTTGTTTTAATACTACTTTTGTCTGTGTTAGATTAGTTTAGTTTATTTCTCAAATAATTGCTGCATTCACTTCTGTTTGTACAGTTAAAATGAAGGATTACTTATCACTTTGCAGTCTTTGTATTAATTTTTGTGACAGTTGCCCGAATATGTACTTTGTGAAGGAAACTAGATCTAAAACTAGGTTGTCCCCCCAAAAGACTTAAAGAAGGAGAAAAGTCCTTTCAGGTAAGGGGCAACCCACTTATTTGAAGACTGCTTTGTTTAATTGACTGAGTCTCTTTATGTCTAAGATGAGATCTGCTATACTGTATATGATTCTGACTCTCATTCAGTGAATTCTGGTTTTGTAGGACTTGGATATCATGGAACAGACTATAATAGATGATGTCATGGCCGAAATATCCACTACGGAACAGGTATATATGTCGGACCCGATTATACCTCGTAACCATAGTGATATTTTCGCATCATCCGTATTTATTCCTGAAGCAGTTGTGCCTGTCTCTACCATTGTTCGTTCTCACAGTGAACCAATCATGAAAGATGTTATTGAGGCCAGTGATGTAGAAGCACTTCTAGCACAGTTTGAAGAAGGTATGTCTCCTGTGTATATTGTTAACTGGGCATTTAGTTGTTTTATAAAAAAAAATTGTATGTGGTGAAAATTGGCATCCATTCTTGGTTCCCGACCTCCTGTCTGATGAATTCTTTTTAAATTCATAGTTTTATGCTGATTTTATATTCTTTTCATTGTGCCGACGTAGCATTTGATTTGACATAACATTGTAACCAAGCTTAGCCCTATCTTTCTTTTTACATGAATTTCAAATTTCTTGCTATTGTTAAAAAATACATTTAAATGGAAAAATTCAAGCCTGTGTTAGTGGCCACCTCTGAATAAAAGCCACCTGTCATAAGTTGTCATTTAAAAAGCATACCTAATGGCTTTCATTTATTTTTTCTAACAGCTGCAAATGACATATCTACTTCTGTATCAGACAATGCAGTGATAAATATACCTGAAAAACCTCCTGTATTTACACTTCTAACAGAGGATGAGGCACCTTGTTCTAAAGAAACCAATGGTATGTTTGTTTATTTCCTTACCTGTATAATAAATAAAGCGTATTAAAGGAAGGACCTAGACACAAATATATACTGTTTAACAGTTCACAGGTTATTGTATGCCCTCTAAAGAAAAGGGAGTATATTGCTTAGCAAATGTCAGTTGGTCTGCCTGTCCGTAACCAACCTTGTCCGACACCAACCTTGTCCGACACCAACCTTGACCGACACCAACCTTGTCCGACCAATAACTGGAGAACGATTTGGCCTAAGCTCTTCAGGTTTGTAGGTTGGGTCACCACATGTAGATGACCCCTATTAGATTTTGAGGTTAGTTTGTCAACAGTCACAAGAGGGCATCTTTGTTTCACAAACAATTCTTGTTCTACCTGTATCAATGTATTAAATATACAGTAAAACTTTTATTATACTAAATCGATGGGACCAAAATATTTTTTTCAGATAATCCATAGTTTCGGTTAACACAATTTGGATAACCGAGGATATTTTACACTGAAATATAAAGAGGTGAAACCGGGACCAAAAATTAATTTCAGATAGCACCGGGTATCGGATAATCCAATTTAAGATTATAAATCACGGTTGACTGTATACTAGTATCGTAGAATTATTGTCATACTGATCGTAAATGTTTCATATTTTTTTTTTTTTCCATTTGATAAACATTTAGTAAGCTGATCAATTAAAATTGATACAAAATATTTTCTTGATTAATTTTACCAAAAAACTGTTCAGGTTACATTGTTTGATGCATTTATAACTGTATATGTTCAACATTTTGTTTCAGGAAATGTTGCTAAGAAAGAACTTACGAGTGAAGTGTTACAAAAATTAAAGGCTTCAAGAAAGCCTAAAACTACAGTCATGTTACCTATGGTTGTTCCAGCCAAACGTGGCAGAGGTCGTGCCATGACTAGGGGTCACCCTGTTGCTATGCCAGCTAATTGTACACCTAGAAGGCTGCAAAGGGTGATGATGCAGAATACGGAATTAAAAGATAGTCTAGCATTGATGGAAGTAGTTGATGTTAATGATGGAAGCAATAGGGATTTCTGTAAAGAAAGAAAAATGGAATCATTGCTGAAAAAGAGTGATATTGTAGCAGCAAAAGAATCCATTTCTGTGGTTGAAAAAGTAAATGGAAGTAATAGTGAAGAAAATGAAATTGTTACTGCTCTTAAAAATGGTCCTGAAGTGAAGAAGAAAGTTGATAAGATCACTGTGGATGAGAATTACTTTGAGCATGTACTGGATCATGATTATGTTCGAAGTGTCACATCTGGTGCAGAGGAGAAACAGGATAGGAAAAATGTGGACGTTAATGGTTTTGAAGATGGTGAGATATCCGATGAAGAATCTGGGTATAACGAAAGAGATGCTCATGATAGAAATTCAAAGTGTAGAGAAGAAGACTCTGATAATTCCCACTTGTTTGATAAACTGCCTTCATATTGCACAGCATTATCAATACCTAGAAAACAGGTGAAGAAAACTGCTTCCTGTGTAACAGGAAGGGGTGGCATTACACTTCAAGATTATATACAAAGGGACATCTCCCCTGATAGGGATACGTCGACTTACAATAAATTACCTGATTACTTCAGTTCTTTCACTAACAGTACTCGCTATGATTCTATAAATGAGGATAAAATACCCAAGTTTTCAGATGATAGCAAAGCAAGTAGTGGTTACTCAAGCTTAACTCATAGCCCTGAACTTTCCAAACGATCGTCAAGGTCGCGTTCAAACTCAAGTAGTAGGTCAAGGTCAGTGTCTCATTCTAAATTTGTTCGTAAGTCGCGAACTAAACGACCTTCTTCATACTCACCTTATTCTGGATACTCAAGCTCTGGATCATCATGCTCAAGGTCATCTTGTTCCAATAGGTCATGCTGTAGTTCGAGGTCAAGGTCACGGAGCTCAGACAGGTATTAATTTTATTTAATTTCAACTATTTGTAAATTAATGCCACTTTTGGCTCTTATTTCATGGGTTATTTATTGGTTCTAATTCTTCTTGTGGGTTTGACGAAGGACTTCTGTTCTTAGCAGTTTATTACCAGTTTCTTGAAATATTTTAGCCTTTGCAATTTAATAATGTTTCAGTTTTAAATTCTGTTCACTGTCTGTTCAGTAAATGATTTATAAGTTATATTGTCTTATATTTTTGGTGACATTCCTTAAATATTGTATTTTCTTTACTTCACAGCTCAATGTCTAGCTCAAGTTCTTGTTCAACTTGTTCATCAAGGTCATCTTCAGCAGCTTCAAGGTCACCATCTAGATCACCTACTAGATCACCTGAGAGAAGTTGGAGGAGAGAAAGAAATATACGAGGCGAACGTTCTAGAAAAACTTCTAGTCGAAGAATTCACAGGTCTCCTAGACATGTCAGACGTGATAGGTTAGAATTAGCCATTTATTTCTCATGTTGTTAGTTTTGACTTTTTTGTTGAATTTAGCTGTAAACAAGCATTAAAATGCATTTTGTGGCAATTCAGAAAAATTGCCAGAGTATGTGTTTGAGCTGTGGCCCATGTATCGAAAGGCTTTTCTACGTCTTCCTCAAACTTTCTAGTTTAACTGAAGTTACCATAAAAGCCAACAATAAAACAGACAGGAACTATAATACAAATGTATTTCATAAGTACCTGTCTAACAGTCAAATTCAGTATTTCATTATTATTACTTTAGTAGCCCATAAATTAAGTTGTAGTTAAGGTCAGGTTTTTCTTTGTTTTGGCAAAGGCGCCCTTAGTATGGGGCTGAAATAGTGGGTTGAAGCCTCTTTTGGAAAAAAATTCTCACATGAAACCCGTTTGATGAATCAGATTTCAAGGAGTAAATTGGAAATTTGGGAAAATTTCATGATTTTGAAGAAATTTCAGAGGGAAATGCACCTTTTACAGGCTACCACTATTCAATAAAGAAAACCCCTTGCTGCCCCTTATGATTGTGAACTTATTTCTACTAGTGATAAAATGATAATCGACTATAATCAAATAATCGTTGCCGACAGCTTGAGGTCGGCGATTATCGATGTTAGTGGTGTTAAATCGATGTTGCTACATGTAGGTAGACCACCACTATTATTTGAGCAAATGTCTTCTTTGTGTGTATTGAAACAAGAGTGGTCACTATTATTTGAGAAAATTTGTGTGAAATTTTCCCATGTCCAGGGAAGTTCAGGTCATCAGTCTGGAAATATTATAGGTTTCAGATTGTAATGACTATATATTGTATGACAAACAAGTAACAACCAAATAAGTTTGTCAAATTAGGATATAAATTTGCTTTCGATTATTTTCCGATTGTGAATCGAAACACCCTTTCCGATTCAATTTGATAATCGATTTTCTTTCAAGTCCGATTTTACAACACTAATTTCTACCTTGTTTGCTTGTCCTTGACTGAGTGATGATAAACATATACAACACTCGTCTTTATATCAAATAAACTGTACTTGAATAATGTGAAATAATTCATAAGATATTTCTGATGTTATCTTGGCTGTGTGTACACAACTTGTGTGTAAATCGAAGTATGAAACTACAGCTCATGGCAGAACGTGTTAAACATACCCTGGATGTTAACTCTCGGCTTTTCTACGTCTTCTCAGAACTTATTAGTTCAGTTGAAGTTACCGTAAAAGCCAATATTAAATTAGACGGACACTCTTTGCCTTTGGCTCTTTTGCAAGTGTCTGTTTTACACCTTCATTTATTTTAATACAGTTAAACCTGAAAACTTAGTCGTCCACATAAAGAAGTACAAATGTTTGTATTTGTATCTTTATGTTACTGAGGTGTACTGATACAGTTCTTCATAATTTCAGATCTCGATCAAGGTCAAATCGATTCTCACATACCAGGTCAAGATCACGAGACTATAGATCTAGAAGCAGGTATAATACTTCTTATAATGTTTTACCAGTAGTTAATACTTTTCAACTTAGAGTTATGAAATCAAATATTAGCTATGTGAGGTCAGAAAAAATACACATGTTTCCATTCACCTGACTATATTTTGCACTAACCCTAAAGTACGTTCAGCATATTCCAAGGTAGGAAAATGTTTCGTGACAAATGATGCATCCAGAATAAAAAAATAATGATGAAAATTAGGACTTATTTTTTGGGTCATGTGACAGTAAAAAATACTTTTTTCTGACCTGACAATTATCTTGAATCACCATAAAGCTAGATATTGGCTCTAGTATAAAAAAAATTACGGCTGTTTTACGACTTCTTTGTACTATTTAGTTCACCAGAAGTTACCGAAATAGCCAATATTAAAGTAGACTTTAACTTTCAATACCTTGTGTATTATCTCAGTTACTGTCTTACAATTTTATCATTTTTAAAAACGTTCTATTGTTGTATTAAAAATCTCAACTTATTCAGCGTTATTCTGTGTATCATTGTGGTCAAAATGATAGCTTGTTTATTGTTTTTATATATTAATTATTTTGAATTTTTACGGAGAAACAGTCAGTGATGTATTTACCTTTTAAAGATAGGGTCTGATATATACCAGATTTGATTGTGTTGAAGCTAGCTAAAGATTATTCCTCTGAAATGGACTAGATTAGAAAGCTGATATGTTTTAAGAACAGGCTTTTGTACTAGTCTTATGAAATTCATGAATGATGGTTGGTTTAATACTATTGTGCTAAAAGGTTTGAATTGAATACAAATTTTTTGTATTCCATTAACAGAAGTCGCTCAGTACACAGGAGACGAAGTGTTTCTAAAGAAAGATTCAGAGAAGAAAGGAAGAAGCAAAGAGAAGAAGAAAAACAACAACAAATGGTTTGTGTTCATTCCTTTGATTTATCCTAGATTTTTTACTAAGCCCACTTGTGATTGGATGTTTGTCTTTGCTCATGCATTTCATGTCCATAGTTCAGAGGTCATGGTCATTTCATAATCCGGGTCTCCTGGTTAGTGTTCTGGACTTTACTGTAACCCAGCGATCAGGGTTCAAATTTTGTTTGCAACAGGTCATAACCCTTAGATATGAAAAGTCAACAAAAATGGTGAAATTCCTCCTTATTGCAGAAGTTGCTGGTTCCATTTGGAATGGTAAGTTACGGTAGTACAGAACCGCTTAGAATACAGTCTTAAAAAAGGCGCTATGATAGTTTCATTATAACTACATCGAAAGTAGTTTGGTATCGGTTACCATTGCTGTGCATATTTCTAATTTGTCTTGCAGAAAGAAAGAAGAATTGTTTATGTGGGAGGATTGCCTAATGGTTACAGTCGGCACACACTACGTGATCTATTTACTAGATTTGGACCGATAGAACATGTACAGTTACACTTTAGAGAACGCGGGTGAGTAATTATTCTAATTTCATATTAAACCAGAAAAATGTTGTTTCCGGTTAACTCGGTTGACTCTTTATCTCGGCGCCCACCTTAAGTTCTTAACAGTACCATTTTTCATATAAAATATTTAGGGACAAAATGTGCCTCAAAAATTTCTGACCTCACAACATTTTGATGTTTTCAGTGCTTATCAGTATTTGTTGTTTCTCTACTGCATGTCTGTGTTTCATCTTAAAGTTTATTCTTAGACCTTGTATATTAAATGTGAGAAATTATTTCCTTTGTAGCGTTTGTATTAACTTGCTGGAGAAAATAAAAAAAAATTCGGAGTCCCTCTTCAGAAATATGTTCATCATTTATTAATTGTGTTACCTTACTGAATACTAAATATATACTTTATGTAATGTTTATATGCTAAATTAATCAGTATGAATAATCAATGCATTCTGCAGAATCATAGAATTATCACATTCTTATAAAAATGTGTACAGCTAATATATGGCTGCCTGCTTAAAATGTGTAACTGATAAAACATTCATGTTGATATATTTCTGATTTTAGGGACAACTATGGATTTGTTACATTCACATATACCTGTGATGCATATGCTGCTATAGAAAGTGAGTTTTTGTTAGCAGGGTTATTTCAGTTTAAATTGCTAGTGGTATTCTCTTTAAAAAAAAAATAAAGCTCAGGCCATCCTTAAAAAATTGTTTGTTTGCTGTAACCCGACACAGAAAATTTTCAATAGGTTGGTAGGTAGGATTTTTTTTTTCAATTTATTTTCTATATTTAACCAAAAGTACATGTCAGAATGCTATTTTTAAAGAAAAAAATATAACAAAAATTCTGAGAAGCCAAAAGTTGCCTTTTTTTATGAGTAGGGCCAGAGTTTTTTAATTTTTAGATTTACGGGAATTTTTTCAAAAATGAGCACCAGGAGGAGGGAATAAAAATAAAAATAAAAGAGAAAAAAGTGAGCATCGGAAATAAAAATAAAAATAAAACGATTTAAAGTAACAAAAATTTTATTTTATAAAAAACTTGAATTGAAAGATTTCAAGAAAGATGGTGATCAAGGATTAAGAGTCAATATATTTTACCAGTTTTTCACACTTACCTACTGTTCGTAAAACATAAAATTCCACAACAATCCTAAACTATTATTGATCTATTGTTATTAGATATAAAGCACTGAATCACAGCTAAAATGTCAAACAGGTCATAAACACATGTGATCTTTAAACTCCTAGCCAACATCACACAAATATCAGAGAGACACCGACGGCAGCGTGCCTTTGATCTTTACAATTCACCGCTCTTTAATCCTGCCTCAGTTTTGGTCAATTTATGTGAGCAGACTTTTTTATTTTGGGTACCAAGTTTTAAGGTATATGGTACGCACAGGGGTGTCAATATTCCCGATTTTTGATGAAAATATCTCAAGAAATGGCAAAGTTATAATTAATTAATCTGCCCTGAAGGATATTCTTTAATGCAAACTGAGTTAAATATGGAAACAATGTGGTTGAAGCAAAAAAGTTCGGCCATGTATAATGTTTTTAATTTGGTTTTATTGACACCCCTGTGCGCCCTAAATAAATTCCAGAATCTTCACAAAATTAGGTCAAAGTGTGTGTAAAACTGTAAACTTTAAATCTGGCAGCTGAAGTATTGATTTTTTATCGTGCCACATGTTAGTTGTTAAGAAATACGGGATTTAACTGGTAGCCTTGACACTTTGTTAATTGCATAAAATTGACACTTACAATTTGCAATTTCGCAGGTAGGAATGTTATTTGATGTTACGTTCTTACACGAATTTTTTACACGAGTTGTGTTTTGTTATATATATCTTTTCATAAATGTTTAAAGCTTTTGTCAACGTCAATTCGCACGTCACCAATTTTATTTCAAAATACGGGATGTAGATACGATCGGCGGAAAAAATAAAATTAAAAACACGATTTTGAATTTTATTTTTATTTGCCTTTTGCAATATTTAGACACGGCGCTCCCGTAAATCGAAAGATAAAAAAACGCTGGCCTAGGTTACTGGTATCCTCATGGCCAGTCTTAACGCTCACCCACTAGCCCACAGCCAGGGGGGTAGTGAATTTCTTATCGAGCTAGTCAACTTTCTAAGAATTGTGTACTAGGGCTAGTGGTAAATTGTTTATTTTCAATAGTCCACATATAGTTCGGGCTAGTGCTTTAAAAAAATTAGTTCGAACACTGCATGGCAAACAAATTTTTTTTTTAAGGATGGCCTTACTTTAAATTATTCATTTGAATTTATCAAACCTTGATATACAATCAACATTTGATGTTTTAAACAACACATCATGGAAGTATGTATTATTTATGATAAGAGTTTGTTTATACATTCATGTGTAGTTTTCAGACATAAAAGCAATCTGTTGCCATTAAGAAATTGCTGTATTATCCTGTATTTTTTCGAAATGTTTGTATAATCAATAGATCTCTCTCTGCTTCTCTATTGTAAATATATTCTGGAATGTATTAGTTTTGTTCTCCTTGTATTGAAAATGTTCAATAGTTGTCATAAATCAATGATACACAGAAATTTGCCATCTTCATTAGGATGTATACCTAAACCCCGCCTTATGAACCACTCTGAAATCAAGACCACCCTGCTACTACAGGCACTTCTTTTCATCGAAATTCTTACCATCCTGCTTCACAAAATATGGCCACTTTTCTCTGAGCATTTTGTACATTTGTTGGGTTTTTTATGCCGTTATTACCTGCTGTTTGAGAATATCTTACTTACTTTTTTGTCATTCATTGTAGAAGGAAGAAAAGTTTCTGGATTGGAGAAATTTGACCTTTGTTTTGGTGGCAGACGACAGTTCTGTGATGTAGAATATGCTGATTTAGGTAGGTTACTTTTAAAAATTACTGTGATTTGTGTAAAAAATTAAAATACATGTAAATGCAAAATCAATTTTGTGTTTGTCTTCCCTTGCAACATATTGTCATGAACATCTATTATGGTAAAAAAGCAACATCAGGTTTTTGATGTATAAAACAATATCAGGTTACTGTAATCGTGTGTATACATATTTTAGTCAAGAGATTGGTTGGAATTCAGACTTGAGCAGAACAATTTTTTGTTCTGTTATTTTTACAATCAATGATTTATGTGCAAAAACTGGCGTGTAACCCAGGAAGATCACACTTAATTCTGATATAAATTCCGATGTTATAAACTCGTCCCAACTGTCGTCCCAACCTCCGTGGTTGAGTGGTTAAGGTTGCTGACTCCAAATCACTGTAACCTCTCACTGATAGAGGGTCATGGGTTCAAGCCCAGCTACGGACCATGTCTCTTTATGTGAGAAAGTAGGCTGTTGCTTACAGAGACTGGGAGTCTAGTACTGGTTCTTCCCAGGAATGATGGTTAGGTTAACTGTCCGACTTTGACTGTTTAAAAGGGGCGTAAAACTTATTATAAACAAACAAACAAAACAACCGTCATCATGTATGTATCAGTATGTATGTATACATTAAATGCTGTACTTTTCAGATGGTAACAAAGAGATCGAAGAAGAATTTGATTCAAAACCACAGAAAACAAGCAATTTTGACTTTGATGAATTACTCAAACAAGCGAAAGCTAAGATAAAGAAGTCATGACACAAGGATATAGTATTGGGTTGTTACAGTTTACAAAAGATTTTATCCCGTACATGGCTATAATTCTACTCATGTAAAGAACTGATAACCTATTTTGTTACACCACTGGATGAACTTTTGGGGTTTTTCTTTATGTTCGGGGTCAGGGGCCCTAGCCCTTATTACTGGGATGAAATAGCGGGTTGGAGCCTCTTACGGGGAAAAATTCTCATGAGACCAATTTTCAGTGTGGAACTTCCAAAGGTGCCGTTTACAGGGCTACAACTTCATAATAAAGAAGACCCCTTTGTTACACTGCAGGAAGTGTTTTGTTAATTAGGAAAACTCATTTGAATGTTTAGCATTGAACATAAAACTTCAATTAAATTTACATGTTCGAATTTTCAATAACTTGTACTTTTTCTTATTCCATTAATAAAACAATCAAGATGATTGATTTTTGAGCCAGATGTTTGTTTACTAGCTGCCATATTTTTCCATTAGAATTATCTTTTCTAATTGTTCAAAGTTTGATAATAGCATAATAAGGGGTAGAAATGTGTTTTCACTAGATTACATCTGACATTGTGATATAATTGTCTATCATATATTTTTTATAACTCATTAGAGGTAGGGAGACTTATCTGAAGATGTTATTTTACTCATTTAAAATAGCATTGAATTCTCAATCTCTAAAAAGATGCAAACATATGCCATAAAGGAGTGAAAATGTGTCATTTAAGAGTATTTAAATTTGTAAAGCGTTAGGAAAATACATTGCAGAAACATGCGTGTTTGATTCACTGTACAAATCCTGACGAACTATTATAGAGTAACATGGTGTGCATAATATAAGAACATTTCTCTCATAAATCAGTCATTTTTTGGAAATTGTGAAATCGGTTGCTATTTTGGATTGGAATTGGTTCATTACGGGTACCGATTATAGCAGACTTCGTGAAAGGCAAAAAATTCTGCCGGACATTCGGTCTGACTGGCTTGAAAATTGTGTCGGCCTGAAAGGAAGTCTTGTCAGACCGAAAAAAGTGAGCAAGTATAAATCACATAAAATGCATTTACATCTGTTTTTAACAAGTCACTGGACTGCCTGTCCAATGAAATAATATTCTTTATCGGACCAACATACAATCTCTGTGACAAGTCCGCCAGTCCGGTGCCTTTCGCAAAGTCTGTTATAGAACGTAAAAAATACCTGTCACACGTACAGTGAAATTGGCTACATTCTCAATGTTATTTATGAACAGTTTATAGATATGCTTTTCTTGTTATATGACATACTGCCTGTACAGTGTTATTGTCTAGTTAAAAAGACTGCCTATTAAATGTCATTTGTTGTTCCTTATCATGTGTGGGTCTAGTTAGGTTACAATGTACACTGTTATATCTTTTTAAAGGTATATGTATTGTTTTGGAATCATTTAAATCTGTTTTACATGGTAGTTTTACTGCTTAAGGATTATAGTTAATAACCTAAATATCGGTGGATACTGAATACCAGTGCTTTAATAATATCCATACTATACACGCTTGCTTAACTTTCCGGTGTCAACATATCTGTCATCAGCAGAAACAGGGTTAAAACGTCATTTTGAGGGGTACATGTAGTATGCATTAAAATTAGTTTTGTAATAAGAAAATACATTAAATGTTAATGATTCAATCAAAAGTATTTTGCTTTTCTCTGAAAAATTTAATTGTTTCACTGCCGTCTGCATTTTGAACTTGTTTTTATTCCACTTAATTATAAAAAAGCTCTGTGTTAAAATGATTGTTTGTAAAATAGTTGCTATATTATGACGTTATGTTGATCTTGAGAGATTTTTTATTTGTACTACGGTATTTAGTATATTAGAGGAAAGAAAGGTGGCAGCCAACTTCATTGTATTTATCGATAGCGGCACTAGACTATTACAGATTTTGAACATATGACTTTTGGCATTTGTAAAGGAGATATGTAAAAATCACTATATTTTTTTGGCAGTGGATTTTTTACTTAGTTCAATTTCCGCACCAAATTTAGCGCCACTGGTATTCAGTATTACTAGGATAATAAATGATTTGTTAAATTTTAGTTTATGTTGGAAGTCAGTGAATTTGTTACATTTTAATATTACCTATTATTTCTTATCTTAGATAGTAAGAATACGAACTTAGATTGAACCTTTTTTGTTTCTTGAAGAAATCACAGATTTTGATTTATTATGGAAATATGGAAAGAGATTTATTTACAACATGAATGGTATTCATGTAATGAATTAAAATCAGTATATTTTTGTACTGTAAATTATCATGTTTAAGATTCACTATTCAGTCATTTTGATGGTTGAAATAGCTTTTTTAACAAATTGTGATAAATTTGTTTTGGGTTATGATTCTCATCTTGATGTGTGATGATGAATTCTTTTTAGTTAAAATATGTTTTTTTTTTATAGTCCTTTAAATGCTGTTTGCGGGATAAAGATATTTTACTTAGTTTAAGACCTTGTTGTAATTTGATTGTTTTCCTTAACGCTGTTATGAATGGATTTATTAACATCTAGCTCTTGTGGGAGAATACCTTCACGATTGATTGATTGATACATACTCTACCCATTTTTTGTATTTTATTTAAATCATCAGATATAGTGATTTGTGATGTGTTCATTTGTGTGATCAAGGTAGCTTTTGTGTCATTCTATAAGACAGTACGCTTTTCGTAAGCTATATACCTCTTAATGCAGATTCATTTAGGCGGATTGCATATCACATATTTAGGGTGATAAACTTACAACTAGCCCAGAATAGGGGTTGGTATTATTGTACCCTTGTTATTGATGTGTTATACATTTAATGTATAGATTGTGTTGTCTTTGAATGTGGTTAACTATTCCTGTTATTATACCATACCTTAATGAATACAATTTTACCAGGTGTATTTTTGATTAGGTATACTCATATGATTTTACCATACCTTAATGAATACAATTTTACCAGGTGTATTTTTGATTAGGTATACTCATATGATTTTACCATACCTTAATGAATACAATTTTACCAGGTGTATTTTTGATTAGGTATACTCATATGATTTTACCATGACTTATTAGAAGCTAATGAATACAATTTTCCCCGATGTGTTTTTGATAGATATATTTTAAAGTATCAACTGTATTGTTGTAGTATATGCTCTCATTGGATTGTAGAAAATGAACAGAAAACCCAATAAATCAGAACTTTCTGAAGCATTTATAAAAGAATTATTGTGTTTGTGTTGGTAGTCAATATTCAAATACCATCCGGGATCTAAAAACATCCACTAGTGTAGAAGCTGACCAGCTAGCTATTAGAAAATAGGTGCTTTAACCAGGTGAATACTTGTGGTTTTCCTTTGTTAAATATGTTGCCCGGTGACCCTGGATGTTTCTGCATAGATCTAGTAAAAAACCAAATGGGTAGTTACTAAACAAAACACTTGGTCGAAATTGAAAAGATAACAAAGGAAGTAAAAGCAGCCAAAGGACACTATACTTAACTGTATGGATATAGTAATGATTTTTGGCGTTCTATGAAATTAAGAACCACGAAAAAGGCATTGGATGACAAATAAAGCTGCACACTAAAGTACATTCGCAGTGTCACTGACGTAACATACTAGACAATTTGTAATGAATAAAAATTAAATTCAGAACTGATAATATAATACAAAAGTGTATAGTGTCTGAAACGATAACAGCAAGGAAAACGAATATAGGGTGAAAACTATTTGCCAGTCTCTTAATTCTTGTACTTGCACAAGTATGTGAACTATACATAATTATCAATGTATGAAGATTCTATAGACCGCGGTGGCATTTTTTTTTACTTGAATTTTTTATATGGACCAGGGATGATATAGCATCCCTGTATAGACGTTATATATTTATCTATGTGCTTTTAATTTCCAATCCCAGTTCGTGGAAAAGTGTATGATTGTGTGAGACATATTTTAGTGATAAAATATCAAGGAAGAAATTGTGCACACAGTTTAAAATGGAAAATTGTACCTACTATAGTATATGTGATCATCATCTTCCAAGTACTCGCCACCTTCAACAGACTAAACTGAAGATTATTGCCAGGGTGCGCATATTTAATGTAATAGTAAGAGTAAAAAAGTGATGATGTACCTTATCGATTGCTTTTGAGCAGTCTATGATCAGAGACGTATAATACAATATGTCTCTGCTATGATTTAGTAACTATGCAAGAATACTGAAACAGATATACACTAACATTGTTCGTCTTAACATTTCACAGGTAATTACCAGAGTTTTATAAAATATCAAGATTTAACATTTTCTCGGAGTTAGTGGCTGAAGTAAAAGATACATGTTTTACATAGTAGAAAAACAAAATACATGTATATTCATGAATACACAGTTATGCTGAATATGTATTTTAAACATAGCATAATTCTTATATATACTACCATTAATAAAACATTTTTTAATAGATAAAAGTAATATTTTCTACATTATACATGTACAATGAATTGTTGCTATGGATGGAAATTAAGGAATTATTATGCATATCACATCCATAAACTTAACACACATAATCCTTTAAGCGAAGTGGTATTTTACGTTCACGCTGTGGTCTGTGATATTGTTGCACAGGAGAATGTTGTAGATGTAGGTGGTTGTATTTCTGATTGCTCTTGTGACTCATGAGTAGTCATTGGTGAATTTGTACATTGATCTTCCAGTGGCATAGCAGGAATATTTATTGATGGGGTTATGTCTGTTAATTCCGGCTCATTGGTTTTATCCATACAAAAACTACTTCGAATATGAGCCACATGCTTCTTCAATATGCGACCATCGTAAACTTCTACTTCATATGACACTGGTCCATTTTGTTTGTTAATTTTACCTTGTGTCCAAGACTTTTTTAGGCTCTCCCATACTAAAACTTGCTCATCTTTTTCGAAATGTCTTTTTTTAGTATGCTCATCATGGTATGATTTCATGGTTGCCTGTTTATTTATTTTTTTAACATCTTTTTGATGGCCTTTCTACATTATGTTAGCAGTCACGTCATTAGTGAACTCGGCCAGGAGCCGCATATATATATGGATCGGTCTCTTCATTTACAGGTTACATCGTCGCAGTCACACTTGACTATAACGCGATGGGTGGTTGCTGGTAAAAAGAAGAAGAAAAAAACACAAAACTGCCATAAAACTCCCAATCAGTTTTATTCTTGTGTGCCTTAATCATTATAATTGTGTGGCAGTTGGAACGATACGATATCTATCTTCCCAACAAATATATATAGTTGCAGCACACAACATACGCCCGAGGCCGCTCGAAGCTGAAGCATAGTAATTCCGGGACGCCTGAAGAGACCGGATCAGACTGGAACGGCATATAGTATCTTCCAAAAAATATAGAAATATCCGAAGTATTTCGAATGACAAACATGGCTGCCACCGTGAGTATGGGCATGAGGACTCTACGAAATATAACACATTTGTCGCGTTCTGTGTTGTTTAATTCTCCAGTAAACAGGTAATTAGTTTTATAAGAGATTTTTTACCAATCAGTCATGGAAACATCTAAAAAGTTTGTGATTTAAAGGACGAAATGGATTAAATTAATCTAATTGTATACTTCGTGACATTGAGTACATTATGCAACAGTTAAGGTTATGTCAGTTTTCAAATACTTAGTGTCTCTCTTGAATATTTAACTGTATGTCAAAGATCTGAAACTCTTTTTATGTAATTGGTGGATGGAATTTCATTCCAAAAAAACGTATTTGTTTCAAGTATAATAAATAATTCAGACATGTCATAATTATACTAGTCACTAAGTCACATTGAAAATACGTAGTGGTCTCCTAAAATTTTGTGTCTACAGTTTGAGAATGATACAGTTTTGATCCCATTCACTTCCACAACCTACTGCCAGCAGTCCTTCTACTTACGCACCATAAGGGAATTGAACCTTTATCACCGGACATCGTGTCGGTTCAGTTGATGCCTTCAATGCTCAGCTAGTCACTCACTTTCTCTAAACTCATTCTGTTTTAAAGTTTTATCATCACTGTATATACTTCCACCTTTCTACTCTGTCTCCTCTAGTAGAAGGTATTTGACAGCGATACGTATGCATTACGTATAACGTTGTATTTCATCGTCAAAGCCACTTGTGATGTAAAAGCTAATAGGTAAACAACTAAAAAACTGAGTCGCATTTGTTTAACTTTTCCTATAAAATGCACACATTTCTGTTAAACTTGTGTACAGTGCAATGAATTATGGTAATATCTTAGATTCTATCAACAGACGGAAGGTAACCATATCAATTAATTTACCAATGACTACCCATAGAATTTTTCCTTGTTAATATATACTTGCTATTGATTAAGATTCAATAATAAAAGACCAATTTAGTTATGGAACCTGGACTGTACCCAGAACTTTCCTTTTGTGCAAACCACTGTCAGTATATTCAGTTAGTTGAATGTGGATAGAATTGGTAGAACTACTAGAAGAAGACAATTAAAAATATATTTAATCTAGGCAACTTATTCAAGTTATTGTATTTCAAAATCAAATTGAACATATTTTTTTTACAGGCTTGGTGTGTATGAACCATCAACGAAGTGTGCTCGTTACTCAGTAGCTGCTAATTCAGCATCTGGTGAAAAATCTGAAACTGTTGATAAACCTGAAGAACAATCTAAAGCTGAATCTACCAAAGAACAGAAAGATGCTGGTCCATCCGAAATTGAAAAGAAGTTAACCGATGAGCGAGATAAACTTCAAGTCGATATGAAGGAAATGAAGGTATTAAATAGAATAATCTTGATATATTTATTATCAGGGCTCTCCTTAGACTTTGAATGTCAAGAGTCAAAATTCCAAGAGTCAGCTGTAAAACTTCAAGAGTCAACAATTTGTTTGACGCTGCGGAGGGCCATAGTTATTACGCTTTACTAGTCTTTTAGCAAGAGAAAGAACATTGAAAAGATTAAAAACACATTAATCTAAGACAATTAATTAAATTTGCATGAAGAAATCTGACATTGCAATACACAAATTGAACATAAATCCGTAGGTCCCTGTAAATATCAACATATATTTGATATTCAATGATTAATATTCGTAAACATAGTCAATCACATGATTAAATATCAAGAACAAGTTTACATGAAATACTAATAAGATGACGTATGCTTGTATCATGTGCTGTTATCCGAAATTTGTTGTCCGAAATTCGTATACTTCACTGAAATGTATGTGTAATCAGGGTTTCCGCTGCCATTCGCCAAATACGCAATTGGCGAAAAAAAATTATGAGTGGCGAAAAAAACTTTCAACAAGCATAAACATTTTTGGGTCACAATTTCATAATCTACCTTAACAGTCCTGATTCAATGTTTTAATCAGTCGTGAAAATCAATAATCCCACTGCCTGCGGCCGTCGCGTGTTGATCCAGATTGTGATTCGCATCACCAACTTCGCACCTCTAATAATGAGATTGCCGAGAGGCATACATTGTTGCAGGTCTGACCCTTATTTTTCACAACAATTAGTGACTGTTTATGGTATGATGTTGATCTGCGCATGCAGATGACAAATCCAGAGTTCTTACTTTCTGTATCGTCAGTGGTATAGAATAAAGTTCGTACCATACAGTACGGTCCGGATCGTATTTTCCAAATAATTCTATACACTAAATTACTTGATAATCACATGTTTTGATAGTATTTATGGAATATTTACGACATTATTATGTTGCATTAAGCACTATGACCAACAAAATATCAAAGACTCATTAATTTCCAAGAACAGTCGTTACACTTATATTTTCATGAAGTGTACGAATTTTCGGATGACAAAGAATTTCGGATAACTGCACTACACGTTGCAAGCATGTGTTAACTGTTGGTATTTGGTGTAAGCCTGTTCTAATTGTGTTATCTTATCCTTGATACTTAATCATGTGGCACACATTCATGATGAAATATCCATTTGCCAGGACAGTAGTGATGGTCTTATTTAAGAAAATCATAATTCAATTTATAAAAAAGTTGATTTCAATTTTGATGTTATTGCGGCTCAACAAGATAAAAGGGGCAAGAGCTAAAGAAATTGAAGTAACCATCCGTAAATTTTGTGAAAGATTTATCTCCTTTCCTACCAAACGACACAACTCGCAAATAAGTGAATGTCATAAGTCTTTGGCCGGGTGTATAGGCCTATATTGGTTTCCAGGCAAAATCTGAGCAACAGAATGTGATTTAAACTGACCTAGATAGACTAGGATCTAGAAAAGATTATTTAAAAAAATCAGATTATATAGTACAGCTGTTATTTTGATAGTTGATTTGGACATGTTGATTTTTGTTCCGGACAACCAAGATTTTCAAGTCTACCTTTCCAGTAATGAGTAGAAAGATATGATATTTCCACACCTCTGTTTGTACAGTAGAACATTAAATTAAGCGTACTTTTTTCCTGTTCATTTTTACTTGAATTTATACATTTTATGTCCCAGATACACTGGAAATTGTGTCTTTGCATGTATGAAATGAAAAAAAAATCAACATCCAGGAGGGGATACCCCTCCCGGACCCTCCCCCATACGTCATTCATGATGATGTGGCGGAAAAAATATAATGGTCAGTGGAAACCCTGTGTAATAATGTTTTTGAAAATTAATGAGCGAATGCTATTTTGTTGGCCATACTTCTAAATGCAACATGATATTGTATTAAATAGTCCATAAATACTGTCTAAACATATGATTACCAATAAAGTAGTCTATGTATCAATTTTCGGAAAATACGACTCGGGAGTGTACCGTATGGTACGAACTTTACTCAATACCACCAAGGACTTATATACATACATGGATTCGCAACTTCCTTATTAACAGTTTAAAGTAATCAAATCCCGCGATAATAAGACGTGAATCAACGGGAATACAAGCTATTGTTTACAAAAGCGAAAATACGAAAATATCCGTGATATCCGAATGATAATAACAGCGAAACTATCCGTGGTATTCCAAATGTTTAATCTCGGAGACGAAAGGATTATAAAAGATGTCCGCCACCTTGGAATTTAAAATGTTCGACTGATGCCTTTTTCAATGCTTATACTTAGACTTTGTGGATTATAAATGTATCTCAATATCTTTAAGGAATTTGTTGCATCCTTTACCAATTTCCCGTGCCCAATTACCAGAGTTTTATGTCATTTTAACAGACAAAAACTTGCGGTTATAGATTTTTATCGGTAATCAACTCGCATATACTTCTTTCACTTCTGTAATGGCGGACGGTCACGTGATAAAACAATGGCGGCGGTCTAATTGATGGAAATAGAATCGTCTATAATCAAATTCGTAAACACCCAAAATTTGGGTGTTTACATACACAGCTGTCGGACATTGCCGAGTATATAGCAATGCATTGTGGGATCGCCGAACGATATCGTTCGATCTATTTTTAGCAGTTGCGAATCCATGTATGTATATAAGTCCTTGATACCACTGATTATGCAGAAAGGCATAACTCGCGATTAATTTGATCGAATAGTTATTTGCATTATGAATCATAGCTTGTGGCAATTAGAATTGGTGTTGGTATTGTTTCACGTTCATGTTTAGCGACTCAAATTGTTTTTCGTAGGTCTGCAGTTTAAACGTTCGATCTCCGCGGGTTACACAACATAAACCCGTCGCCATTTTGTGTAAAGTGTAGATCTACACGATTAGACGAGAAATCACCGAAACTTCTCTCAAAACGATTGCTTTATTGCAATTGCATTCTTATAATTGTGGAAAGTATTTAGTTGAATGAATTCACGCCAAAATTTTCAAATTATATTTCTACTTCGTCCTTACGAACGCTGTAAACAACGACATGGTAATGATATGCTTTTTGTTTTCGGCTTCTATTTTTGGACTGACTCCGCCTCAAAACCCATTAGCGCCAATCAGCAACGAGTATTCTGACCTCGATATTTCACTGATTTTGATAATCAGTCAGAAATGACGCGCGTCGGGAAATACCCCCGGGTCAAAGTTGACGCATGGAGTATTTACATTGCGGGTCAAACAAGCGTATTTTGAAATTTTCGTGCGTCAAAACCCGGGAGCTCGGGTCAAAGGAGAGCCCTGATTATAGATATATTATGTCTAGCTTGATGATTTATTGGTTGTTTTTGTTGTCATTGATAGTTTTTAAATGAATTTATAGCCGAAATTCGTTCATATTCCCAATGGAAAATAGTATCTTTTTTTCCCAATTTACAGATAAAAATTCCCAATTCCAAAAAAAAATTTATTATTTTATTTTGTTTATAAGTTTATTAACATCACTATTGGTAGTAAATACCTTATTCTGCTACTATTCTATGGGAGTCGGGAGAATAAGTAGTATAAGTTGAACATTGCAGAATTTGTAGTTATACTTTTTTTCCAAATTTTGATTTAGCAGATTTACAGCCCTTTGTTATCTGTACCGAAATTTAACCTTGCCTATTAAATCAAAAGGCTACCACCTGCAATCATCGAACTTCATATCTTGGTTCATCATGACAATCTCTACAGGACCTGTGCATTTTCAAAAAGGGCAACCGGAGGGGGCATGGTGTTTATAAAACACATCTCGTTTATTTTCAGCCTTAGGACTAGGAGGCTGTTTTGTAGGATAGATATAATTATAATTTCTATGTACATGCATTTTCATAAAGCTATATACTTATTGTTTTTCAGGAAAAATACATGCGAGCTCTTGCTGAAACTGAGAATGTACGAACAAGAATGAAGAAACAAGTTGATGATGCCAAAGTGTTTGGTATTCAAGGATTTTGTAAGGACCTTCTGGAAGTTGCAGACATTCTACATCAAGCCACTGGAACAGTTCCTCAAGAGGAGTTAAAAAATAATACACACTTGAAATCATTGTTTGAAGGACTTACTATGACCAATTCACAAATGTTAAAGGTCTTCAATAAACATGGATTAGAGCAGATAGATCCAACTGTTGGTGAAAAGTTTGATCCATTTTTTCATGAAGCTCTTTTCCAAGTACCGGTCCAAGAAAACAATGAGGAAGGAACTATTGCAGTTATACAGAAAACTGGGTATAGATTACATGAAAGAACTCTAAGACCAGCTTTGGTCGGTGTATTTAAATGATCACATTCTGGCTGAAAGATTTTGTATGAGAAATGATTGTGAAAAGACCCTGAAGTGTGACTTTGATAGAAAGTTTAGTCAAGATAGAAGTATATTTTTTCTGTGAAAAATTACTTGGCGTACAATAAAGTAACACTTTTAGTTAACATATTGAAATTAAGAATCTTTTAATATTAGAATATTTTGTTGTGGAGGACAGTTCTTGTTATTGTTTAATAACAGGAGTTGAATACTGTGTAACTTCATGTATGGGTATAAAAAAGTGACCGTTCAATGTTTTACCAACTTTCTGTTCATGTAAACTGTGTCTAGGTACCGTATATAATATTAATCATTAAAAATTATGTGGATGATTACCAATTCAGAGAAAATAATGAAAAATTGAGCCTCTGACAGTAACAATCTTATCATTTCTGAATTTTGTAAAAATCAAGTGTGGAACTGAGACTGTTGATCATAACTGCAATCATGGGCATTTCTAGGTCATATTTCTTCTCACATAGCATTATGGTATAATTATATGTTTGATACGTTATTCACTGTCAGATAATAGTTTAATAACACCTCTTAAATTGTTTCTACTTTCATATTTGGTATTTATGTGATTGCAAGCTATAATAATTGGATGAATAAATGTAAATTAAATGTTGTGCATTGTTCTTAGTAAACATTTTCTATTAAACAAATAAATGCTGGTAAAAATCACCACCAATGGATTGCAAGAGACAAAAGATAATGAATTTCTAAAATATTTTAGATTCAACAATTATGTAGAAATGCTATTCACATTGTAACCTTCTAACATAATGGTTTGATATATGTTGAGGAGTTTATGATTAAAGAGGATGTCAGTCTGCAGTCCAGTCATTGTGGTTTGTTTAACCATTGTTCCTGGGAAGAACCAGTACTAGACTCCCATCCTCTATAAGCAACTGCCAACTTTCTTACATAAAGAGACATGGTTGGTAGCTTGAACACAAGACCCTTCATAAGAGGGTATACAGTAAGTTTGAAGCCAGCAACCTTAACCACGGAGGCAGGTCGACTGGAAAGCAATTTAAAAAGAAAATGCATTTCAAACGACAATAATTATTGCTTTGCAATGCATGAATGGAGACATAAGCCTCACTATAAGATAAAAATTAAACAAGATGATTTTAATTTTTTGTTTTATTTTTTAAATTCACTACAATTTGTTAGACATTCTATCAAACAGAAAACTTTCAAAGTAGAATAAATCACATCAAATTTTCAGGTATGTTAAGAAGCCAGGTTACAGCAACCTGTGACTAGCATACCTTTAAATACTGATGGATTTATCGAGGGAAAGAATATGTAAAAAGTAGATATAAGTAATAAAGAAACATTACAAGAGTAGAAAAAAATCATCTATGGCAATAGGTTAATATCACAGAAAAGCAATTTGTTAAAGAAAAAAAAACAATGTAAAATATTGGCACTGAATAACAAATGCTTAAACTTTGTTAGATTACAAGCCTGTAGTAAATTACAAGTCAGCAGTAAATTTGCAAGCCTGTAGTAAATTACAAGTCCGCAGTAAATTACAAGTCAGCAGTAAATTACAAGTCAGCAGTAAATTTACAAGTCAGCAGTAAATTACAAGTCAGCAGTAAATTACAAGTCAGCAGTAAATTTGCAAGCCTGTAGTAAATTACAAGTCAGCAGTAAATTACAAGTCAGCAGTAAATTACAAGTCAGCAGTAAATTTGCAAGCCTGTAGTAAATTACAAGTCAGCAGTAAATTACAAGTCAGCAGTAAATTTGCAAGCCTGTAGTAAATTACAAGCCAGCAGTAAATTAAAGTCAGCAGTAAATTACAAGCCACCAGTAGATTACAAATCAGCAATAAATTACAACATTAGGCTTCAAAATGTTGGCAATTCTGGTCTTGGTTGGAGAACTAATGAACATGTGGGCAAATGGTCTGACATGCCACTAAACTTCCTCACGAAGATTCGTAACATCAAATAGCTGATGCATAAACTTAACAACAAGTTAAATATCACAGATTACTCAATGTATAACTAGGTACAAAAAAAAGAAAGCAAGAAGAAGAAAAAGAAAGGCAAATTGTAAATATTTAGGTATTAAAGAAATACATAAAATAGATTAATAAAAAAAATATATATCATACTTAATCAAAGTCAGATACACATGGATACAACTTTCTAAAGTTTCTAAATCAGTGTACAAACATTTTTTTTTTTCAAACTTTACATATGGTTACAGTATATCGTAATATTGTTTAATGGAATGAAACCATTTTTATATAATTCAATCACTACATGTTAGAGAGATCCTGCTATTTTAACCGGTATTTTATGGACACATGGTCTTCAACATGATGTTGAAACAGTTTTGGCCATCAGTCTACAAATTTGGTTCTGTTTACAACTAACAAACAATACCTACATGTAAAACACCAAACATTCTACTCTACAAGTGCTCCGAAAATCCTGTCATACAAAATACAGACAAAAATAACTAAACTACAACAATATAAATAATTCATAAATTTACAAATCAAATAACATGATGAACAATAATGGTGTGAAATTGTTTGAACACAATTATGGAAAGAGACCTTGGTCCCCACTGCACTCAGAACAGAAACACTTGCATTTCGCACGCTGTGTTAAAATTATGGGCGCCAGAAATTGTAATGAGGATATATGGTGAATTAATTTGAAATTTAGTTCATCAAAGTTATAGAAAAGACATACATACAAAACAAATATACATAATCACATCTCATTCAACTTCTAGACATTTATTAGCCTTTACACAGTATAGTAACAGGCGAAATTTGAAATTTCTACTTTTGATAATTAAGAAGATTAAAAGAAAACCTAAACAAAATTTCCCCTGTAATTATTTCAATATGTGTTTGAATACAAAAGTTATTCAATTACAATTGTTTCGAGTTAATATTCTTAGATGACTTTTAGCTCAATAAAATCTATAGGCGACACAACCCTACCCACAGACATTCAGTAGCATTCATCAACACCTTTTACACTGTCTCTCAACCAATGCAAGACCAAACTAATTGCAAAATTAAGCCAAGATGTTATCACCACTAAAGAAACCCTATGTTTACCTCTTAAACAAGCAAATACTAGTCATAATTTATTAATTAATTGACTTTTGAAATAGTCATAATTTAATATCAGAACTTATCACATTAATTTTAAGAACAAAAATGTTGATTCATTTTCATTACAAATTCACCAGACTTCCATCAGTACAATAATCTAGCCTCACTTGCACAAACACACATATCAGTCTCTCACAGCAGTCACACAATTCATTCCTAACTTACATTCAATAGAAAAATATTCAACTAAAACCACATAAAATATCTATACATGTCCTGTGTGTAAAAAAAGATTAACTGACTTTAAGTAAACGCTATGTTTTATCATTACCAAAAACAAATAACAAAGGTATAATTGATAGTACCCGGAAAGCATAATATTATAAATCATTTTCTCATTTCCAAGAACATTTTGCAATGCTAGTAGCTTTACAGCATGCATTTATCAATTAAGCTAAAAACAAACTTCAATCAACATTAAAATATATATAGCCACATAAAAACCACATTGAACTTATTGTACCATTAATTACAACATGAATATCAAACTTTTACAACATAGATGGATTCAAAGCCTCGTATAAATTTACTTAGTTACAATACATTATAGTAGAAAGTAATTTTTCACATGTAATTAACTTGTACATATATTGAATTAAACATTTCATACATTGAATTATCAATTTGATGATCAAAAAACCATCACCTCAAAGAATGTTGGCAAAAAATGGGAAAATATCACCCATCAAACAAAATTCGAGGGTTCAACGCAACAGTGTAGTAACTCATATTGAAATGAGAACAAGTTACGACAGTGTTGTGCTGAGCCCTAGAAATACTGTGTACAGTAAATCAAAACAGCCAATTTTGGTCCCGAGTAAAAGTTTAAAAAATCATGACTAAATATTGTAATATAATATATATTGATAAGTTAGTTTGTTGTAAAATGTAAACAATTAAGAAGATCATATTAATGCTAACTTAGGGTATAACACCAACTATTAAGAACAATTAGATCGTATCATAATTAAAATCATATGTTATCATAAAATCACAATCGTGTTTCGAAATCATTCCGTTACCTTAGAAAAATCTTAAATAATAATTGGAATAGGTAAAAATGAAATCTTATAAAAAGTTCTATATAAATTATATGAACCATAGTTCTAACAGGATTCTAACAAACAACCGAAAAACAACCGTAAGAGTTATATTGAAACTTTAATTCTACAATTGTATAGTAAAAACTCATCTTTAATTAATCAGAAACAAGTATAGTCAAACCTGTGTTAATGGCCACCTCTGAATAAAGGCCACTTTGTGAATAAAGGCCACCGTTTTGAAAACTGACCGGTTATTTAGACAAAATGATCTTGGAATAATGGCCACCTGTCAATTAAGGCCACATTATGAATTTCCAAAGGGTGGCCTTTGTTCACAGGTTTGACTGTAAATCTATAATAATAAAAATAAAAAAACACACACAAATTTGGCAGCTTCAGTGCTTTATAGTCAATACAACAACAATGACACACCATAATAATAAACTTGTAGCACTATACTGTCTACATAAGACCATGTTGAGTCTTTGTCTGTAGACTGGCACACAGGTCAGGATCAAACTTGTAACTCTGTGAATAGAAAAAGGATAAACTTACATCATTGTATGTAATTATGTCCCTTTCAAAGATATATTGCTTCGCACATGTCAGTAAGTCAGACAGTTTGTCGGTCTGTCCGTCCCTAACCAAACCTTGTCCGGGCAGAAATTAGAGAACTTAGGGTGCTCCCTAGACTTCAAAAGTCAGGGGTCAAAATGACCCTTAGGTGATAGAAATTTAAAGAGTCAACAAAATGTCCTACTACTGTAATAGTAAATTTGACCCTTTGGTTCCAATTCTGAAGAGTCAAAAACCTTATTTTGAAAATTTCAAGAGTCAAAATGCCATTTTAAGGGTCAAAGGAGAGCCCTGGAACTATTTGGCCTAAGGTTCTCAAAGTTGGTTGGGTGGTTGGTTATCACATGTAGATCACCCCTACTGGTTTTGAGGTCAGTAGGTCAAAGGACAAGGTTTTTACTATCCAGATGGCCTTAAGGGGGCATCCCTGTTTTACAAACACTTTTTGTTATTTTTGATAAACGTTTCAAGTACCAGGTCAGCTATTTATTTGTATAAAACTATCTATGACATTTACCCTGATAAAACAATACATATGTACACACATGAAAAACAACAGTGCCTGGTCACAAAATACTCCCGTCAAAATTAATTTTTCAAAGCGTCAAGGGACATAAATCAGATGTGCCTAGGCCGATTGGGCTGGTTATAAAACTTGACCGAGATTTCATGGCCATAAACATTTCCATCAAGTCCGGTGAGGATCCGAAAAAAACTGTTGGACTTAGAGAGCGGAAACCGTTGTAGACGCTGCCTGCCATGTGTGTTCCCATAGTCAACCCGTTTTTCAAACGGGTGTATAATAAGTAAAATTTTTTATACAGTTTCAGGTTTTGTAGATACCACAATGTATTTTGGTCAAAAGTTTGAAAATTTCAAAGGCTATGTACTTGAATCCAATCAGAAAAGATAGTAATATCACTGTTTTGGGAAGACAGTTCATATCTAAATGGATAAATAGGAAACTGTCATAAAAAGTGATGAACAAGAGAGCACCATGAGCAATGCCAATGCTTGTCTTTGTACATCTAACATCTCAGTAATATCTTTCCTCCTATGAAGTTTCATGTTGCTACCTCTTATAATTTCTCAGTTATGAGTTTCGATCATCGAAGTTTTTGCACGAGACAGTCGCAGATGCCGCAGTGACCACAAAAACTTGACTTTCTCTTCGAAAACAGACAAGCTAAAAGTTTCGAAAGCAACATAAATATTATTCTGTTCTATTTTAATCTTATATCTAACAGCAATGTTACTGCATTCAATTGACTAGAAAAACAGATATTTTTTTAGTACTGATAGAAAAACTTACACGAGAGTAGAACTTAGAAGCTTCTTTTTCATCTTTCCTAACTCCTAGTCCTTCATGTAGACATCTAGCATAGTAGAAACAAGCCATAGCTATACCTTTACCAATGTATGAAGGTAGACAGTCTGTTTCCTTGGAAATAAGCTCAACATTAGATAGCTGGGCAACTCTGTAATCGGTAATCAACATCAATTTATATCTATTCTATTTCAACATTTTTTCAGTTATTAGGGTATTAATTTAACAATTGACCTTTCTGCTATCGCATTGTAGCCATGCCCACAATGACAACATGATCTTGTTGTTACCACACAAGACATGTGCACTAAAAATGGTAGGCGTATCAGGTTTGCAAAGCCCAGAGAAGGATATTTCATTGAAAGTAAAACTACAAGGGTCCAGACTATATTCTGAGGGATATATCCATCTGTCACATCAGAGGATAGCAGGTCCAAATTCAGATGTATATTATTAATTTTTTAACATCTATTATTTTAACAATTTTACTGAGCAACAGGACATAAGATGGTAACATCGGTCATAAAAAAACATACAGTGTGACATTTTTCAGTCTTTTTGTCCACCTTTTTTCTTTCCAATCTTATCATTTGTACATACAGTCAAACCTGTGAACAAAGGCCACCCTTGGGAAAGTCAAAATATGGTCTTTATATTCAAAGGATTGCTTTTATTCAGAGGTCATTTTGTTCTAAATTATCTATGACAGTTTTTACAAGAGTGGCCTTTATTCACAGGGTGGCCTTTATTTGGACAGTCGCTAACACAGATTTGTCTGTATATACTATATCTGAGAAAAGAAATACATTTGAGAAAAATTCTGTCAATCTACCGGACATTAATTTAGAGGAATGTCATTGTTAAGCAGTTATTTGTTTTTGTCACATGATGGACTTCGTATACAGAAAGCTGTTTATTAAGATTTTACTGTAAAACTGTCAGAATTATAAATTCAGTCACTTTGTAAGAAATCATTAATGATGCAGTAGTAATTTTGCAAATACATGTGTAGCGAACATACCTAGAGGCTAGATCAGCAGCTTTTGTGTATAGTTTTCTTCTATAATAATGAGCGACCAGATTACCCATAGCATAAACATTACCCCTGTCTGAGGCCCCTTTCAGACAAACATAGGCATCATCTGTATTCCTCCTTGTACCAACACCATACTCATACATTACACCTAGTGCTCCTGAATATACAATAACAACAATATCAGAATAATGTGTAGCAACAGAATAGTAAGAACATTGAAAGTACAGTAGCACTTCAATTAGTGACTTACTTTGTAAGACATTGATATTAAATAAGACATTTGAAAAATTCCAAATCTCAGCAATCATCATATTTCACAAAAAAACAAAGATTAAGCTATATCCTACTTGTCTGACAAATTCTTGTATCAGTTTTGGGTATCATGTGGTAGCAATAAGTACCATTAAAATACCTGTATCATTTCGCTGGTACCGGTATCGTACCGTACCATTTCGTTGTTAACGGTGTCCAACTCTAAACTTACAGATAGAATGTGGTCAGAACTGGTTAAGGCCTAAATGAAATCCAGGGAAGCTGATTAGGATAAATACCTGCCATGATATGACTAAAATAATTTTGAAAATGGCGTTAAATCCGAAGAAATAGGCCACCACCATTCCATTGTATTGAAATATTGAACATTGAAATTTGCATTGGAAACCTTATCAAAAATAATCCACAAAAACAATCCAAATACACAAGGCCATTATCACTTCATCTAACTTACCTTGTGATTCTAGATTTCCATTACCACAAGCTTCTGAATGCCAGAAGAAAGCTCTTTTTAGATTGAGACTGTCTTCTCTAGAATAATACATTCCTAGTGTTGACTGTGCTTTTGTACTGGCTTTAGGGTTACCATCATCAGCAGCAAGAAGCCAATATCTGAAAAAAAATGAATACAAAATGAATATCAAAACAAGAAGTGTTTGTGAAACACGGATGCCTAGATAGTAATACCTTGGCCTTTGACCTATTGAACTTAGGGGTCATCTACATGTAATGACCAACCTCGAAAACAAGTCTGAGGAGTTTAAATCATGCCAAATCATTCTCTAGTCATTGGTAGGACAAGGTTTGCAGAAGGTCACTGTGACTTTGACCTTTGTCATACTGGACTCGAAACAGGCCATCTACATGTGATGACCAACCTTCCATCCAAACCTGAGCAGCCTAGGCCAAATTATTCTCTAATTATTGGTCAGACAAGGTTTGGTTACGGACAGACCGACCAACTGATCAACTGACATGTGCAAAGCAATATACCCCTATCGAAAGGAGACATAACAACAAGCAAAGATGAGTAGTAATGTTAATGCAATTGACCTTCATCTTTTGAAGTCTAAGGATATTTGCTTAAAATCAGAGGTGTGATTGGTCACTGATCGGAGGTCAAGAAACTTAGAATATGACTAGAAACCCTTCTAAAAATATGATAATCAGACAGTTCAAAGTACCAGTTATTTACTGGCAATCTTAATGCAAGAACATCAGTTTTGTTAAGTAAGAATTTCAGGAGAATATGGATTCCCAATATCCTATCCAGATTTTCCCCGTTCGCCGCTTAGACCACAGACGCTTGTTTAGAAAAAAATACCCCACCCACTATGGTCGCTCTCATGACTATCAATACATATAAATACTAGTATATATATACATATATAACGGCGACCGTGGTGGGTGGGGTAATTTTTTCTAAACAAGTGTCTGTGGCTTAAACAGTTTTGACTGCACATGATAATATACCAAACAAAAAAGAAAACTACCTTTCAGCATCATTGTCAGACTGACGTGATATTCCGTAGCCTTGAAAATATGCTCGACCAAGATTATACTGAGCAGCACATTTCAAATGTTTGGCTCTCTTGTCTTCTGAGTCGGCAATCTTCTGTAGATATTCTGAGGCCTTTTTCTTAAATAATCAAAACATAACAAATGAAATAATTTTTAAAAAGTAAATCATCGAAAAAGCAATCTAGAGAGTTTTAACATGATGTTCAGTCAAGCTGTGAACATGGGTCAACCAATTATTACACAGAACAAATGTCAACAAATAGAACAAGTTTGTGAACAAAGGTATACCAATAAAACCTGTGGACAAAAGTCAATGACTGTTTGGAATCCCAGATTGTTGTGACTTTCGGGCATGTTTTCTAAAATATCTATTAAGGGTGGCTTAAGTTCCTATGGCAACCAGTGTTCTATTTGGTTTGTTGACACAGACTTGACTGAACATAAACAAAGTCTGATTATAACTAGCATTATGAATGATTAGAAATTAAAGCTTTTAAAAACAAATGAATTAGATGACAAGCTATTATATGCAATGTGACATTAAAATAACGTCTCTTGGTATGATTGTGAATATTAACAAATTATTCAGATGAGTATTACAAGATTAAACTAATGTCATTATGAAATAATGTGTAAAGACAAGACTGATATCCACATAAAAAGTACAAAAATACCACAGTACATTATATATCGAGGGTTCAACGCAAGAGTGTCGTAACTCATATTGAAATAAGAACAAGTTACGATAGTGTTGCGCTGAGCCCTCGATATATTAACAGTTTTGCTAGAATACATGTACAAATTAATGCATTATTTTAGAAATTTACATCAAAAAACTCTTTATATCTTTAATGCATGTTAAATTATGAATTTTAAATGTTAGTGTGATTTTTTAAGTGATATAGACATATTAGTAAATGAACATAAATTTACAAACAATATTGTATTATAGGATGAAAGTGTTATATTGACAGCAGTGATGTTTTTAACAAAGCTTTCAACACACAAAATTTATCTAATATTTGTTTATTCTACCATAGTAAAATTCAGAGTTTAGTGTGAAAAATTAAAAAATTCGGTATTTCTTACGTTAATTCAATTATAGAAAAACAAAAATCCTGTTTTGTGTGCATGGTTTTAAAATGTATGGATAAATTGTCATGATTAAAATTTTGTTCCGAGTATTGCTGCTGAATAAGTGTTTGTTTATGTGTGCTACCAGCTAATTGGACAAGGGTAAGCAAGACACAGCTTCTATCATTATATTTTATTGTTTGGGGAACAGGTATCGGGTCCCTTCGATATCTGAAATTGACATTGTAAACACCTAATTTGGGGATTTTTGAAGACTAGCATACTTTCTTTACGTAGTATCTTGAATGATTTTTTTAATTCTGGGGAAATTTTTCCTCTCAGTGGAGAAAAATATATACTTTTTTACTTGGGGAACGGGCCCAAATACCAGACCCAGAAATGCCATAAAAAAGGCCTGTCTATACATATTCTTTTCATTTCAGGTCTGAACATTCCTAAAGTTGCTGGCAACAGAATTCGAGGGCTCAGCGCAACACAGTCGTAACTTGTTCTTATTTCAATATGAGTTACGACACTGTTGCGTTGAACCCTCGAGATGCTTTGTACTACTATACACGACGCACAACAAGAATATTTGTTTATATCGAGTTTTATGCCCCTTTTTAACAGTCAGAGTCATATGAGGCAGACAGTTAACCTAACCGTCTTTCCTGGGAAGAACCAGTACTCTCATCCTCCGAAAGCAACTGTCTACTTTCTCATATAAAGAGACATGGTCGGAAGTGGGTCTACAATAAGAATGAGTGATTAAAGGCATTATATCAGCTAAAATGTAAAACTTTGTAATGAAAACTAAGTTAACTAATTGTTAATAAACTTTTTATTGTCTGAAATAATATTCATTATAATATAAAATAAGTATTCACTGTTTGAAGATATCAAGCACAAAAATAAATCCTTCACATGTTACAAGCAAATAATCAATAAGTGTTAAGATTTTGGCCAGATTTTTCCTAATCTTACAGTATTTTACAGCCACAATGTAACAATATATACAGAACATTACATACAATAAAGCTTGTTTGAAAATATTTTGGCACTGAGTTCATTATTACAAGATTTCATAATAATTCAATATAGACGGTCATTGTGCTTCCAAATCAAACACTGGCATGCTGACATAAATAGATCACTATCAACGGTATTTAGACAACAGGCAAAAATGTAGAATAAAACCATTGAGAAAAGATCCATACAATACTTTTACAATTATTAAGTCAAATCTATCATGTATTGATCATTTACAAGCCAAATACAAATAAATTCAATAAGTTTAAGTAATACAAGCCAAATATTACGAAATTTAATTACTTATACAAACATAATAAATAAATTTAATGAATTCATACACTGTGAATGAATGTATTAACTTTGTATACCAATAAGTTTATATTTAAACTACATGATAAGTATTTGTCCATTCATACATTAATGTATTTAATCAAATATTTGATTTAAAATATTAGTAAAGACCAACATGTATAGCATTTTTATGAAGTTTTTATGAGCCATCTAATGTAACAATGGTCTTGCAAAATGTCTGATTTACCATATATTTATTTCATACACATGGTCTGTTTTATAGACAAATCTAAGCCAAGATGCTAATAGAATACATTTCAGACATTTAAAAATTTTTAATAACTGGTATTTAAGCTAAGGTATGTTTAGGAAAAGGACCCATAGTAATGATACATGTAGGCAGAATCATATTCCTTACATCTAAAGATATAAGCATGCTTTTGTTTCAGTGATGCATGATTTAAGTGGCTTCTGTGATTGAGAGGTAGAATTCTCAGTGTGTTTTAATCCCACACAGGCCAGAAAAAGCACATAATGTAAGGAAACTTTCCAGCTGGCTTTCGAAAGATTGATGGTTCTACCCAGGTACTTGCAGAGCTTTTTTTCACAGGTAGGGGAAGGGGCCTTTTCCTTGAATTTGGGGAAAATAATGCATATTTTTTGCATAAGGTGAAGAAAAAACTTGTAAATTGAATTTTAAGGGAAAACTGCATGATTTTAAAGAATTTCCCCGAGGGCACGATGCCTATTAACGGCCCCAGCTATAGAAGGAAAAAAGCCATGACTTGGCATATTCCTACCAAAGTCACTAAATGACCTGGGCCGGTATTCAATAAACATCTTCAGTAATTTTTTAACTTAAGTTATATTTTTCCTTAAATTCGACTTTAACTCTCTTGTACTAATATAAAAGAGGGAATCACAATAATATGATTATATCTTTGTTCTAAAGATGCCAATTATGAAAATGATAATTCATTTTCACACTTTTGACCACTGGTTAACAAACTTTTACCATGAAAAAATTACACTTAAGTAAAAAATTTGACTTAAGTTAAAGAAAATCTTAAGATGCTTTGTGAATACGGACACTGGCTGTAAAATGTGAGGAGATAAACCCAAGAGGAAAATTGATTTATTATGTAAATTTACTAGCAATATTCTCAATATTATAGAACCTTGAATATATATTTTATTTTATTGATATTATGCAGTACAGAAGGATATTATGAATATTTTAAGCACAACAGCAGTTTTAATAGAATATCAAATATTCATAAAATACTGAAATAAATGACATTCAAGAGATAACAAAGAAAAAATGTAAATTTAAGGCACCTGATATTCAAGAAGTATGAAGAATTATATTCTATAGTATTCTAGCATAAAAGAGTTGCTTATATGATTGGTAACCGATGTCTCAGAAAGGAGCCTTGTTATTGGTCCATTATAAATCTGTTACTTGAAAACAACCAATCAAATGCCAGTATTATATTAAAGCCTGATGCCTGATATATTTCTTGTATGGTTCAACAAATAACTGGATAATTCATAGTATTATAGAGAAACATTCAAAGACTAATAAGGTAAACACATGTTTTAACATATCTTGTTCAGAAAAACTTGCCAATTTAAGTGATAATATTATATTGAATTATCATCCAATAAAATCAATGAAAATGAAAAGAAATTACAAATTCAATCCAAATTCAAAGATAAGAGTTAAACTAATGTACAACAAAATTTATGTCAAAATAGTTTTATCACCACTGAATGTGGAAACTTATGTCAGAAATCAATACCCGTAATACACTTGAAAAGACAGAGGCTTAATATCGCTGGACAACATATTAAAATTTCAGAGTGCATAATTTATATACATACTGTCTGAAAGCTTTTGAGTCACAGCTAGAGACAAGTCAGCACTATATATAAAATGTTTTAATGTTTCACAGAATAGATAAAGCAGTATAAATTTATTAAGGCCAATAAAACTTTGGCATTCAATTCTTTTATCTTGATTTTAATGCCCTTTGTTTAAGCACTTCAGTATACTAAATCAGACTAAAGTATGAAAATGAATGACATCTAATGAAAAATTAGTTAAAAGCAAGGGATGTATCTCCAAATGTTGTCAGCAAGGTTTTCAAAAGAAATAATTTATGATGTGCAACTCTTTATAATATAATTCAAATTCTCTTTAAAGAGTACTTGACAAATTAATATTGATAACAGCTCGAAATTATTCTAGACGACTCAGATCCAACCTTAATATGACTGAAATTATTTTCAAAATTTGTACAAATAAATTACTGTGAGTACAACAAAAAGGCAATGAAAAACAGAGACAAACAGACGGACGGACCGACGAAACAAGAAGCATCTACTAACTAACTATGAAATACTTGAGGTAGTCTGAATCCTTGTGTACTATAAGTCATAGCAGATTATTTTAAAGATATATATAGCATACTACTAATCTAATTTATGAGACGTGTGGGCAATCTGTTCATGCTTTTGCTTATAATTTATATTGCTGAGTCAAAAGTTTCTCCAAATTCATCTGTTGAGCACAATTATTTGGACGAATATACTGTTTTAATAAGAATATTATGTCAGTTACACATTTTAAGGCTAAATGACAAAATTAGGAACATCCTATCAAATTGACTGACTTAACAAAACTTTACTAAACATCTGGTGAACACTCTTTCATGAAAATTTAATTGACTTGTGCCTTAAAATACCAGTACCAGGATTATAAAATAAATTTGAGGCAAGTTATGCTGATCAGCTTGTATGCTTAGGCGAAGATGCAAGAGAAAATTAACTTAATCATGGATATATATAAATACAAAAACTTAAACTGAACACCAGAAAAAAGCAATATATGCAGATACATTTAGCGAAGTTTAGTAGAAATTTAAAAAGGACATAATCATATTTATGCTGGAAATTGAGTTTTATTCATTGATTAAGTTTCAATTCTGAGTATATATACAATAACAGGAATTGCATCAAATATGAACATATAAAATTAATATAAATGAAACTTTATTTCAAAATTAATCCAAATAGAATGAATAAAAAACTCTTCACATTAGTATATGCCTATGTATAAATATATGCATAGTTTCCATTGACATATTAAACAAAATCTCTCCCAAGGAATAAATATTGACATGACTTAATAATATCTCATTTGAAATTCAGGATAAAAGGCCTTGTTTTAAATTAACACTGTGAAAACTGTACTACACATGCATGTGGAAACAATTGTATTAATCAAAGATTAATTTCAAATTTTAATACTACAATGAATAAGATTACAACAGAAACTTCACACTGACTTGAAATCAGAAAGTTGGTATTAGGTTTAAAATCCCAGATAGCCATCTCATTGGCTATCTGAACGGATCAACGCACTATTTTTCACTATGTTATTTATCCAAATCAATGCAACAGGACTGTAACTTGTAAATACATAAAGAGTCAGATACAGTAATGTAGCACCGAAGATAAGATTTAATATGATCTAATCTACAAACTAATAAAATTAAAAGAAATAAAACTCATAAAAGACAAGCAGTGAAATAAAATAATAAGATAAAAATAATAAAATTGCAAATGGTTACAAAGCTACCTTGCGGGCGTCAGTCTTTCTAACCTAAAAATGAAGTTGACTACATGTATAAGTATATGGCAAGTTATATGGGTTATATACATTGAAAAAAGTGGGTTCTCTCTGTGTGCATGCATGCTGCCTTTCTAAAATTAAAACTATGATTTGTAACATAAAATGTATAAAATGCTTGATATGTTTACTAATATTCTATCATTAATACCAATGTACGAGATATAATGTATCTATGTTAAATTTAACAGTTTTCACGTTAGCCACTAGCAAAAAATATAAAGCTAGTGCACTTCTATTCTGGCTCATGAACTTTCTCAAAACTGTATACTTGCATAGGCTACTGATTTCAATAGCCTACTTATAAGTTTTGGCTAGTGCTTCAAAAAAATTAGAACATGTATGAACACTGCATTTATATGCAATTCACAATTAATTGTATGTTTGAAATTATTAAAAAGGACTTACATATTTCTATATAACAGTTGTCATGCTTTGTACTAATACAGTACAGACATTTATTTTTCATTGAAAAGCTTTAAATTGTCATATAGTGAGTTGACTGTAAAGTTTTTATCAGAAATGAACTACATGTATTACATTATCTCATAACTTAAATATGTAAGCAATGCACATAAATATTACAGTATTAATCACATGATCAAACAAAAAAATGTGTATGACACTTCTTAAGTAGTCAAGTTACCGTCTATATATAAGAGTTAAAAACTTCTAGAAGTTATAGTACCTCCACAAATTTTGATGAAGTCTGGTAAATAAAGAGAATTACAGGCCCTCATGTCCAGCAAAGATTAACAACACAAAGTACATCAGGAGACAGGAGTCAATCATATTTTGTCCTATTCAATATTGTCATGTCGTCAGCTTATTTTTACAAACCTGTCATTTTCCCATTATGAGAAAATCGCATTTGAAGTTGGGTGTAATAATGGGAGTTACGGGTTTGTGGAATTTGGAATAACTCTATTCAAGGGAGATCTAGAGGCTGGTAAGTATGTTCATCATGAAGAACTCAAAGATGAAAAAAATGATATCAAAATCACAATATCACCAAAAATTGAGTTTTGGATTTGTAGAATTAAGACTATAAAGTTTGTCAGTACCATGCAGTCCTCTGAGACGAGTTCATTGTCTTTGTTTACACTGACATGTAATACAACATTAAGTAGCTTCCTAAAGATGAACTGTACAGACTATGACACTTACTAGCAGTGACAGTATTTAGATTTATCAAAGGAATAAAATAAGCTAAAATAATTGCATGTAAACTAATGTGCAAAATGAACAAGTTCATAATGGGGTAAAACTGGTGCTTTTTTTCATTACTGTGTCTATAAGTAATGTTCATTCTTATAGAACATATTCTTAACTAATTATTAAACATACATGATCATTTGAGAACATATCAGTTAAAAAGCTAGGTTATTAAGCTTTCAACGTTTTTTTGCAATAGAAACATAATATTCAAGACAGCAGTAAGAATGAGCATTAATAAATTAAATGTGCTTGATACTTACTTACCGGTACAAATTAAATGAGTATAACAAGTAAAAAAAGGAAAATTTGAGATAACTATAAAATCTAGTTTAACTTTGGTATTTATCAAAGTCATGAATATTTAATTGATTTCAGGAAAAATACAAAAAAGATGTGTCTACGCTGTTTTTATTAAAATAAGCCATATAATCTATGATAATTGGACTTTAATATACAGTAAATCTTCTCATAAAATTCTAATTTATTAGACAAACTACCCAGACATATCTCCAAATATCAACTAGCTTTTGTTTATTTGTTTATTGATTCATGTATGCACCAGATGTTTTCATCAGTTTTAATTTACCGGTACACATGTATTTCAGTACAAATAAATGCTAATGTCAAATAAGAGAAACAAAAAGATTTTATTATACATAATATAAAGTTCATGCATTGCATGCACATGCAATATTCTACAGAGAATACCATACAAGTTTAATCTACAAGATAATACAATCATAATGGTATAAACTAACGCAAGCTCAATAATTACGATTCTTGTCATTCCTTACCATATATATTACGATAAAAAAAAATCATTCAAAACTTAAAACAAGATCTACACAAAATCCCAATAAATAAGAATAATATTTTAAACTATAAAGAAACAATTTTGGAACATGAAAAGTCATTAAATATCAAATATAAAAATAACCAATAAAGTTTAAATCGAATCAATTAATTATATATGATTTAAGAATCATTGATTGAACAACAATATATAGCTTACTGCTTAATTAGCTGGAAAGAATATTTGGTTGATCTTAAAATCATATTCATTCACTTGAAATCAATATATTCTGTATCTGATATGGCAAGAATACAACTCAAGGATTATAATACGACGAAAAACTACATCATTGTAACTTGTTCAAAGTTTACAGACATATAGTATAACAATCAGCCACTACTACCTAGATAGGTATAACAGATACCTGAATAGGCAAATTGCTGAATTGCAATTAAGTTAGCCAAAACCCAACATACATGTAGATGAATTGCAGCAAAAATTAATCATAATTCTTATATATAATTATATATATAAACCATAAACTATGAGCTTGCAAGGTATAAGACAAGAGTTTGAAAAACAGATGATTAAAAATCACCTAACATACCGTATCAGATCTACATCCAATTCCATCATACAACATGCAGGCCAGCATGTAGAGAGACTGGAAATCAAAGTCCTTTGATCTTTCAAAATAAACAATGGCTTTCTCCATCACACTCTGAATGAAAAAAAACATGACAATCAAATCTAAAACTAGCTGAATGTAGCTATATCTTGCATTACATACTATCATACCAGAGTTTGCAAAAGGCAAAAAAGTCTGCTGGACATTCAGTCTGACTTGTAAGCATGAAAATTCTGTCAGATGGAAAGGAAATCTGTCGGATCAAAAAAAGTATAAATGCGTATACATCAGGTAAATAAGTTGCCAGACAGCCGGTTTGATGAAATAAGATTCTTTATCGGACCAACACACAAGCTATCTGACAAGTATGCCGGTCCGGCGACTTTCACAAAGTCTGTCATACAGTGCAGACACAAAAATTCACTCTGATATTTTGGCTGTTATAAACGGAATTAAAAAGCATGGCATGCATGAAATCATGCATGCAGTTTGGAAATATTTCAAGATTTTTATTGTCACAGAAAATTGAAGGAGCAGATAGACTGGAGGATGGATTACCAGTGGTGTTAGTGATTCTGATACATGATATAATAATGGCAGCCAATGACATTAATATCAAACCACTTGGATATAAGCTGTCAGTCCAGTATTCATTTTGTTTAGTCTTGATAAAATTTGAAGGACTACTTTTTCCTCAAAAGAATATCAATGAATAAACAGTATGCAAAAGATCCGATGCATAGCACAACTTAGACATCTTTGTAAAAGAAATACCCCTGTGTATTTCTCAAGAAGTCAGTTTTTTCTTCCCAGCCTAATGTATTATTCTTTAAATGTAATATTATTGTAAACTAAAAATTAAGGTACATATCTAACAAAGACTATGACAAACCTGTTCATAGTAGAAAAGTCCCAATTGAAAGTAGGCTTGTTTCTCTCCTTCTTTGATTTTCTGTAGAAGAATGTTTTCTACTTTTTCCATCAGTTCACTCTCAGATAGGGCCCCATACCCGGGAGCATCTTTTGTTTCCTGGGCAATATCATTGAGAATGTTCTTCTCTTTCTGGAAGGTAACATTCTCCGCCGATAAGTCCTTTGGAATCTCCATTGTACCTAAATATAATAGAATAACAAACATCAGGAACACATACACTATGAAACAGTGCAACCTCTCTAAAGCAACAAACTTTGGGAGTAGCAAAATTATGTTGTTGTTGTTAAAAGGTTGGTGCTCTAGAGAGGTTAAACTAATAGTTAAATGGTGCAGTGGGGAAAAAATCACGCTGTTGTTGAAAGGAGGATTTTGCTCAAGAGAGGGATGTCTGGAAAGGTTGTACTGTACATTTATGTCAAATATAACCACTAATGAAAGACAAATTATTCTATTTAGACATGTGATAATGCTTTGACTAAATTGCAGGGCTCAACAAAGTTTTTGCAGGCTACATATCCTGCTGGACGACAGCTTGAGTTTTCATTCATTGATGACTTAATATATATAGCATCATTTTGTATACATAAATAATTAATTTGAAGGCAAAGGATGAAACTACAAAATTGGCTCGTTTTAAGACAAAAGTATGTTATTTAAAAGTGTCGACCTGAAAATACACATAACAAATTGTGGTGAGGATATCTTGTTGCAATTTGATCGTATTTTAATTTATGTTGCAACTTTGTTGCATTTTGCTTTAATTTGCATCAAATAACAGTAAGTCATAACTGGAAAGGATGGGCAATATAATAATAAAAACTTAAGTTTGTAAGGAGTTTTGTTAGGTGATTTAAAAACCAGTGTTATCAGGCATGTATGGAAATAAGTTGATCAGGCTGCGCTCGGGCCAACTAAACAAATTAATGTCCAACACACTGGAAACTAGCTTTTTATAAGCAAAAACAGTCATAAAAACATAAGGCGATTGATGATATTAACCGAAGAAGTCTGAAGTCAAGTAAACTTAAACAAAAACTAGGATTTTACAGAAACTGAGGTTGTGACATTTATGTCCGATTTTCGAAACTGTCCGATATCTGATCAAGTTAAAGCAAAAATAAAGAAAACATGCAAATGACAACGTTTACTATTGATGAAAATGTGATATTAAACAATAACCTTTGTACAATTGAGGACAAACTTATCCAAGTTATCCGAAATAACTCGTAACTTTTACATTTTGTCCACACAGCTAATCCATAATTTACGTTCTGTCATGACGACAGGGGTCATAACCCAATAGATCATGTAAAATAAATTATGAATAGAGACCAGTGATAGCGTTGTCGTCCTAAATTTGTGGTGGCTGATTTCTGCCATTTCATATCTTCGTGTGTTCGCCCCCAAAATAATAATATATTAACCCATAATGACTGGTCAAAATGGCGACTTCGTCAAAAAGGCTCAAATTCATATGTAGCATTATTACTTAGCATCGGACAAATATGAAAAATGACTGCATGAGGCACTTTAACAACCTTTGAGAACACAAAAGTTAATCCCGACTACATCATAATATAATCTAAGAAGGTTATATTTGCTTACGAAAAATGCAAACTTTCTGCGACAGCAATCTTGATCTGGGTTAACGAGTTTTCGTCCATTCATGTACCGTCGGATTTCAACATAAATAAATGGATTTTATCCCCCAAAAAATGATCAAATTAGAAGAAGATACTATATAACCATCTATTTTTTCTTGAAGTTCTGTACCAATAATATTATTAATAACTTGAGTATTTTAACTATTAGTTAAATGTTTTTCACCGTTTTACAATTCAAAGACCCTGCTCAAAAATTAACTTATTTATTAAATAATACATTTCTGTGTTTTATTGTATGTAATTCTGAATGTGGTATTAAAAGAAGCTATAAAGTTGGCCTAATAACAGTTTCAAGAACTAGCATTTCTTGATAAAATTATAGTATATAATTCAATAAAACTGCATGATTTGAGTCTGTTATTGGGAATGTGATTTTTGGCTCAAATGAAAAAGGGTTTTGAGACTTTATGTCCGCTAGCTAGCCCACAGCAGTACGTGTATCTTGGCATGTTTGTCATGTTAAAAATATACATGTACCAAAAAAATGTACAAGGAAACAAATGGTATATATAGCATTGCTGGTCAAAGGCACAAGAATTTTAGATAGAAAACGAAATTTAACACTTAAATTGAGACCATACGCGAGTTTCTACTCACTTTTGTTTGTGAAAGTGGTCCTTGGTCCCGATGTTATAAAACATGAGAATAATCTGCAAGCTCAAATATCTTAATTCACTCTAGAAGTACGTATCACGGTTGAAAAAGAAAGGGCTGAATAATATTCAGATTCATTAGAGACTCTCCATTGTTTAATTAAGCTGTCACATTAGTATATCAATAATATCATTATTATCCGAACAAAATTCACTTAGATACATTATTAAAAGGTGTTATATGAGATTTGAGATTGGATACCGATCTCAGGGTTTATAACCTCAGGCTTGTGCGCGATTTTGAGCAGGCAGGATTGAGGCAGAAAAAAACTTCCAAAATCGAGTTCTTCGGTTAGTCTACAAAATTGTTATCTAAACCGTTCAACGTCTCGATTTTCTAAATGTTTACCAAATTCTTTGTATTTGTTAAATTGCTCTTCTGCTAATGTACGGTACATGATTTCAGGACATATCTATAAGGATTGATTTAGGTCAACTTTGTAGTGTCGGGAGTATGCCATGCAGCTGAATACCCTACTGAAAAATGTCGTTAGGAAGAGCAGTTCTAGTTCTAACAGATTTAATAGCTAGATGTTTGTCTCCCTTGTTAATATCTAAGGTCACATACATATGCCAATTTAATGAATTCAATAATTTGACTTACACGGAATTCATAAGTATGAAACCCATTTAATGTAAAGGCTGGAGAACATTATGTAACAATGTGTTCAAAGCGTTACAATAAACCCATGACGTTAACATTATAGGGCTTAATGGCGACAGTGCTAACACTGAATACAACATGGAAGTTTTAAACTACTTGATGCAACTTGTGTTATTCGTGGTTAGCATTGTCGACATTTTTTTAAAGTTAGAGCTGGGACCAATATGTGTATATTTGTTCCATGTTGGAGATATTTTTTTAAATCTTCCAATCTTGTAGAACTGAATTAATACCTTCAGTGGGCGATTTTCTGAACGTGATTTAGGGTCCTTCGTCAGTTTTTTCACCAGTGCACTCGTGTAGATTATTTTAGTTTGATCTCCTATGAGTTACCACAGTCTTATTAGGGTTTTACTGTTTAGAAGTTCATTAACCGCATTGTTTGTGTTATCAAATGGGGGCATCACATAATATCACGGATCAGAACGAAGGTGACATATTTGACGTTATCTGTATGGTGAGAGTTTTTCTTGATTGAAAATAACAGTCGAATGCTTCTGTAGCAAAGAAACCAAGGATCATGGACTACTTTATCTTTTAACTTCAATGAAGAAATACCTTTGTACAGTATTTTATTTACTTTTGTTATATGATTCAAAACATTTCAATATGCTACATTGAGGGTCAGTCTGACATTGGAATGATATCCCTTGATAAATTTCGAATATACCTATGCCTGACTGAGAATCCTTCGGATGGATTCTTACCTAGCGCTTATATTTTAATCGACTCTAGGTATTTTAATTGACCTTATAAATAATATATCCAATGGTTTGCCTTTATATAGATTCTGTCTATGTTTTCTTTTCAATATTTTGTTTGTTAATGTTTGGAATGTTTATCACAGAGGCTTGATAGTTCAATTTCAGTGTATTCCGGGTATGCTAAGTAAGATACAGCAAATAGTATTATCATGATATGCAGATTTCAACTCCTGACACTTGATTTTATACCCTGTGCTACATATTGTAGCTTTAATTTTAGAAGGGCAGCATGCATGCAGAGATAACCCATTTATTTTTATATGTAACCCATACAACTTGCCATGTATTTATATCGTAAACTTCTATTTTGGTCACATGCCCTTTATCTCTATGACACACATCACCTTACACAGTATAAGAATACAATTCAAATCTAATGAACATAAGTGAATTTTGTATTATAATTACACGTATGAAATAATCACCTAGGCAAGCAATACCTTGTCAAAATTTTATTAGTATATATGGCCAAGAGATGTTATCATATTAATAGATATAGTTATACATTTTGTACACAGAGCATATTATGAATGAAGTTTTAGCAATCCATCAACTGAGGTCATTGCGCCCAACAAATATGTCCGCGATGACATTATCCAAACGTCCGTCCTTTATGGCATTGAAGGTTTTCTCCAAACTTTTATCCAGCGGCTCCTGTCCATGATTGAATGGTATTCCGAGCGTTTCTCTTATAAATATGTATAAATGCTTGGTACCTACAATAATTGAAAATAGTCAAGACATAATGTACTAGTATAATGCTTTAGGAGATACACAATACGTTTTTGAAAATGATGTAAATAAATGTCATCTATACATAATTCACATTTAAACTGCCAGATCTCCGGTTTTGACTCACCAAAAAGACTTTTGGATGAACGTATTTATCAGTGTTTTTGCACAGTTTGAGACTAATCACAAAAACTCGTTAACGTTATTTTAGAGAATTGTCAGATATACATTTAAGCAAGAAATATGGAAATATTTGACCGGTCTTTGAAATAATTCTAATGAATACAAGTACTCGTATAGTTCTACCTGATCTGATAATTGTTATTTTGTTCACATTTTGTAAGTTTGTTTTACTTATCTTAATAAATTGATAAGATTTGAATATATTGCATCATAACAGCCCCTGGCTATAATGACTTAGTAATAATTAGACTTTAGTGTATTTACCTTGTCCCAAATGTTCATAAGTGTTGCACTTGCCATACTTCATGTCTGAATAAATACCCTGCAACTCGTCCATGGCGTTTTGTTCAAATGGAGTAATCTTGTGCCCATTCACAGTGCCGACTGAAGCCAAGACCTCTTCACGACAGAAGATAAATTCAAACCATTCTCGATTTTCATTGAAGACAGAGTCTTTCCCACAAGTTGCTATGTACTCATCAAGTTTTGCTGTTACCAATGTTTGTAGATATCTGAGATCAATCGCTTGAACTACCATGATGATATGATTAGCAAGCATCATTTGAAGTATTTCCAAAGCTTCGGATGTTAGTCGATAACTTATCAAAGCAAGGGAGTTAATGGATTGATTGTGAAGTTCTGCACTAAGCACGTGATTGCTCATTGGATTTACCAAATGATCCAACTCGGACATATATGCAGCCATTGCAATGTCGGCCCCTTTGTAACCAAAGTCTGTATGGAAGTCACACCCGGATAAGTTTGGTGAAAGGCCAAAATTGAGGTTTACATTCACTAGCTCTGAAAACTGCGCAAACAGAATCTTTCCACAAACACCGAGACTTTGTCGAATATGATCTAATGTCAATGATAGGGTTTCACCCTGAAAGTTGGCTCCGTTCAAAACGGTTTTGGTACGATGATCAATGATAGGATTATCGGACACTCCTTGTAATTCAATTGCAAATTTTCTGTTCGCTTCCTTTAATGTTTCAACTACTGGTCCTAACCATTGTGGTGCGCTGCGAAGACTATAACGATCCTGTTTTAGACGATGTGTCATAATGGATTCATGGTTATTTACTTGTATATCAAGCTTATGATTTGCCAATTTGCTACGATGTAACATTCTGTCAATATTTTTTGCAACTTCTTTCTGACCACAATGAGGAAGAATATCATGAATGACAGAATGAAAACTTTCTGTAGTCCCGTGCAATCCTTCCACTGCTAAGCCTGTGCAAATCTGTGTTAGAAGACACGCGATGTTGACATCATAGAGCATTGGGGCAGCCACACCAACGGTGAACGACGTACCATTTACAACGGCTAATACATTTCGCCTGAAGATTTTAGCAGGCTTTATATTAGCCTTGCCTAATGCAATACTACATGTTGTAGCTTCGCCGTTATGGAAAACATTCAAGTCCTCACGACCAATTAATGTTGCAGCTATATAACTCAACGGTATGAGGTCACCACTAGCGCTAATTGATCCTCGAAGCGGTACAGCTGGAGTAATGTTATTATTCAGCACATTCACAAGTAGTTGTACAAAGTTAGAGGATACGCCGGAATACGCCATACTAAGGGAGTTTACCCTAACAACCATTGCACATCTTACCAAATCTGGTAAAAAGGTCTTTCCAAACCCAACATTTAAAAGGCGAAGAAGCGCTTCTTGGACGTCTTTTGTATTCTTTGCGCGAACATCCGCCGATCCCCCAAAACCTGTGTTCATTCCATATATGAACGTATCGTCGCTGTCACTGGTAATGTCGTCTAAGTATTGCGAGTTCTCGTCCATCAGTTTAACAACACTATCTGTAAGTTTGATACCTATGCTACTATCTGTAGATATACGTTTAAGTATTGCCACTGTTAGATGCTTCCCATCAATCTCTACTGTGTTTGGTAGCGAGTTCTTCTCCTGCAAATACTTCAAGGTCTGGTTTAATTGTGACCGACTGGATTTCCAGTTTGTTGTAGTCGTCTGAAATATAAGCACACAAACTATAAGGCTAAACGTGTTCTAAACCAGCTGAAGCTCAATACATGCATTACAATCTAAGATTCTAATTCGTTGGTTATCTACAATTTATCGATTAATGAATAAGAAAACAAGATACCTTACTGTAAGTGAACCATTGGACAGATTAAGGACCTTCAAGGGTCAACTTGCAGAAGCTAAAGTTTTAGTCCTTATGTTCTGTATTTTTACACGTAGCCACTCACCAATACTGCGTATTATGAGAATATTTGTATTACAGATACACTATCACTGGTGCTTGAGTAATAATTCCAGAACAGTACGTCATTTTAATCAGTCCCATCTAAGTTCCTGTACTGATTTTAGCAGATTTGGAACGATTTCTTCATATAACGAAACGTTCTTGTCATTCGTGGCTCTTTTTGGCAATGACTTGTCCTTATACAAAGTGAACAATACAAAACTTAGGGAATTACGCACCTGTATGCTCTTACTTGTCACCACATAACTTGTAACATTCAATACTTTCTTTAATGATGACATCCGTCTAAAGACCTGGCTGGCACCCCCAACCACAAACGTTCTGTATGCAAGCGCCATCGATATGGTTAGGCTACTTTGACATAAAAAAGTACTTATCATATATTATGTTTTTAATCATACCTCTACATTGTTTTTATACGTACCTCTACATATTAGTTCTTCCAAGTACTGTGTATCAGTTTAAAAATGTTGTATGTGATTTTGATTTCATTAACATTTTAGATATGTAAATGAAATGTCCTAATACAGGTCATTGACGTGATTGTTTTTGTAGTTCAATGCTCTGAATACAGAATGAATGAATGAATGAATGAGTGTGCGAGCGAGCGAGCGAACGTGCGAGCTATGGTTGGTTTGAGTTTGCGTGCGAGGAAGGTTAGGTGCGAGCATGCGACAGGGTTTAAGTCAGCGCTAAAGGCACATTGTACTAAAGCACGGCAAACTGTTAATTCACTTCTTAATAAATTTACATTACATGTATGTTATTCAATACTTGATAAGATTATTTCTTTTCTATCTCTATTACACAAACTTTGTGCTGATTCAGTTTTAAAGCTTACCCTGAAAATAATGTTTGGCTTTAAATTCATGATTTCAAATTCAGAAATGTATTAGCACAGATATATATTATTGCATATTTGATAATATTCTTCTTTTTCACTTATCTGTGTCAATGTATGATTCATGTTAGCAGATATGTTTGGTGATCATTTTGAAATAAGGTTGACCGATATAAACAGGTTTCGTCGCAATCAAAATATTTGTACCAGTCACGTGTACCGTTATCTTCAACTTCAAACTAATTCTTACAAATATTATATCACCATTATGTCAGTTAAGCGTCATCATTTCTAAAACATTGAACCTATAATTACATTATTTCTCAAGGAGCAGCGATATTTTATGTTATTGTTGGTGAAAGTTTACTGTAAGCGCGCGTGAAACCGTGGGAATTAACCGCGTGATACGTTAAAACTTACATGTAATTTGCAGTCAATTATAAATTCTTTAGCAATTATAAGTGAAAAAAAAAAACGAAGGAAGAAACGCTGTTTGAGACACTTACAACCTGAATTAAGCATTTGTAAGCACTGCGTATTTTTTTTTCTTTTCCGTTTCTTTTGCAATGATTTCATTACTGTAGCAGTCAGGGTGAATACCATTTTTTGAAGGTCGCTTTTCATTCTTTAATCTTTACAATTATAGTTTATTTTCTGTCCCATATTTTTTAATTGAGAAGTTCTTCCATGTAACTGACGGTGTTCAGTAAGCATAATTCTTTTTGCCTGTTATAAAATTTCGTGTGTATTCGTTTTTAACTGCGATAAAGGTTAACACTTTGTCGGACACTCTGTGATATAAAAGTTGTCTTTCTTATAATACTACAATGTAGTTTGAATGAACATTACAATTCTCAACAATATGTCTAACTTCCAGAACTACAGTTAAGTTCTAATGCTAAATTAAAACAGACGGCATCGTTTGAAAGTTTTCTTTTTGTCCAAGGTCATGTATGTTTTTACCGGTCTGTAACGATGTAGAAAGATCCCAGGCGTCTTCGGCGGACCACCTACCTTCCTATGTTATTAATATTAAATGATATTTTCCATTTGCTTTTATTTTGTTCATTTATATAACGTTTAACCCAGCTACATTTTATAGCATTTATGATAGCATTTATGAATGAGCTTAATTCTGTTAATTTTAATCCGCCGTTTTCATCCAGTTGATACGTTTGTCTCTTTATCTTGTCGGGCTTCCATCCCATAGAAATGGGATGTATATAATTAATTTCTTTTGTGGGTGGTTTTAATAGGACTGTAGGGGCTATTTGAGTTTTGAGAGTGCAAATGTTTTCAAGTCCTGGAATTTTACCCATTAAAGTTAATATGAGATATTGTCATTGTTTTAATCAATTTTCAAACTCCTTAATCATTTTCTCAATACTTAGAATTCATTTTGTCAATTTATTATTTGTAAAAGTTGTTGCGTACCCTGAAGTCCGTTGGAATTTTTTATGTTCACAGTATTTTATGGAAGTGTTTGTAAGTGACCCAATCCTGAAAACTGCTGATTTGAATGTGTTATGATTTAGGTCCGATATCTCTCCAAATTTGTCTAATATTAAGTGATGGTTCCGTCATCTGCAAAATATATTTTGTTTTATTTCATGTTAATTTATCTGTATGCCTGTCTGATATTGTTAAGATGATAGTTCTAAACAGATGATAAAAAGTAGAATTGATAACGGACAATCTTGTCTATCTGGCACCTCGTTAGGTGTTGAATTGTTGAGATAGATACCCATTATTGATAATAATGATACATATATTTCCGTGAAAAAGTCTAATCCATTCAGTCACAGGTGGCAGTATCAGTGTTTGATCCACACACACACAATGTGTGAAAATCTTATTGGTCGGATATATGTGTACAATAGACTGTTCATTTCATTGATACATCACTCACACTTGACTCAATATGGCCTCCAGCGAAGTTAAATAACGAAAGGAACACTGTTTTACCGTTTTACAGTTATTTGATATAATTGAATGAGATTTTCGGTGGGAATGAATATCTTATAGTTTATCTGAATGACATGTATAGCTATTTTCCTTCAGTGCACATCTTTTATGCTGAAACAACGAGATGCGATGTTCCACATTGTTTGGCATATAGACATATAGTAGGCTTTTCACCTTGATAGTATATATAAGATCAGTGACGGGAAGTTTTTTGTGGACCAAACACTGATTCTGCCACCTGTGCATTTAGTTAGGTATGTTCCAATCTAAGTCGTTCAAAAATTTGATTATAAAGGAATGACCAAGACTGTCGAAAGCATTTTGAAAAAATGTCAAACCAGGTGTATTTTTTAGATAAGACGAAATCAAAAACTATAAATGTTGTCCTGACATTTTCTCCGATGTATCTAATTTGCACAAATCCAGTTTGGTCACTGCTTATTATTAACGGTCGGATTTTAGTGAGTCTGTTTGCGATAACTTTAATTGCAATTTCATAATACAAAATGTATTTGTTTAACAGAACGATTTGGTTTTGGAATGAGTGTAATAACATCTTGTCTTTGAAGTTGGGTAAGTGCCTTGAAAGAATGGTTTAATGAATTTACTAAATATTGACTGATATATTACCTGAATATTTTACAAAATTATTCACTAAACCCGTCTGAGCCGGGACTCTTATTGTTTTGCATTTGTTTAATCGCTAGTTTGCAATCATGTTCTGTAATGAGGCCCTCACATACTTGTTTTTCTGTTTCATCAAAGGTGTTTATTGGTTTTTGTAAGAATTCTTCAATTATATTCAATTTATCTTTTACTGTATAGTTTGGTATAATAGTCAACTTCTGCATTAAGTATATAATTATTGTTAGTGATTTCTTAACTTCTGACTATTAATTTGTGTATTTATTTTTTCTACGGTATATGCATTTATAAAGTTGCAAAATATTGAGATTTATTTCTTTTTGTTGTACATGGATAGCTTTTGGTCTTAGTAATATACAAAAACAAAAAGGTGTATTAATATACAGTCCGTACTAATATTGAGAGGTAAATGTAACAAATAACGTGTACTTAGGCCTAAAAATAAATTACTTGTTTCCGCAAGCGGGCCAGAAAAAAATAGGGTAGGTAGGTAAGCATTAATTTTTTTTAGTATAGAAATATTTGGAAAAAGTTTTGTCTATCTGTCGTATTACAATTAATTAATATGGGATGCTTTCCAAATGTTTCCAATTTCACTACCCTAAACTAAAATGATCTGTATCTATAGCAGTGAGACTATTACAAACATTACATAACAATTAACAAAGTAAACTGTTCCTCTCATTTATTCCTAGTGCTCTCAAGATAGCATAGGAAAGACATTTTTCGACAATCTAGGAGAGCTTTCTTGTGTCAGCCTGCACAAAAGCGAAAATTGAACAACATTCCAAGTACCAACTCATCGCCGGACTAGTAGACTGGAAAATCTAGGTTGTCCACAACAATATCAATTAATCCAAATTCTGAATGTCGACTTAACCTCTGTACTATATAATCTGATGTTTATGTAATATAGTCTAGATGTGGTCAAAATGATTTAGTATGAAAACTGATTTGAATCTATTTAGGCTTGAATTTTGACTAAGAAGCAAATCTACACCCAAAAGCATATTAATATATTACTACATTCAATTATTTGCTAGATGTGTTGTTTGGCAGCGAAGTGACTTTTTTGGTCACATACTTGTTAAGCCAAGACTGTATCTTATTGCTACAATATTAACAAATTGTAATAGAAGATGTTTTATGAACTTAGCTGAATAATGATTATCATAAAATTTACACCGAGTCCTGAAAAAATGGAGAATTCATCCAGTGTATGTGTCACACGATTAAGGGTCAAAGATAAGACAACACAATTAGAAAAGATTTTCATTAAATGCACATACAATCATGTAAGATGATGTATAGTTTCACTATGGTATCCGAAATTTGTCGTCCGAAAATCGTACACCACATTACTATGAATGTAATGTCTACTAATGACTATTCTTGAAAATTCACGAGTCTTTGTTATTCTGTTGGTCATAATGCTTAATGCAATATGATACTGTTGTAAAAATTCAATAAATACTATCAAAATGTGATTATTCATGAAAATATTTACAATTTTCGGAAAATACGGTATAAACTTTATTCAATTCCACGGACGCTTCAGAAACGAAGTATACTCACGAAGATGTAACCAAATTGCCATCTGGAATTATGAATCATGACCAGATCAGTTCTCATTAAAAGCATTCTGCGAAATTGATCTGTGCAGGGTTTTTTGGTCATTTAAGTGTACCTATTTCGGACAGTAACTGAATTCGGATACGTAAAAAAATGGACGAAAAGGAACCGATTTTCAAATTTGGTCAAAAAAAAGTTTAGGGTCGGCAGCAAAAAAATAGGGACGGTCGGGCTAGCGGAAACAAGTAATTTTTTTTTAGGCCTTATGATAAATATACTGATTATTTTTGTAAATATACAGACTTATTCGTATTTTGTACAAATGTAGAAACTGTAATAATGCTCTTAATACTAAAATAACAAATAAAAAAGCATGTATCTTATAACACATAATTATACGAAATTATTCGTATTCAGTACAAATGTAGAAACTGTAACAATGCCTAAAATACTAGAAATAAAAAATACCATATAACACATAATTATACACGATTATTCGTATTCGGTACAAAAGTAGAAACAGTAAAATGCCCAAATACTAAAACAATAAAAGGTGTATTCATAATAACAATACATACGTAGTCCGTACTAATATTGAGAGGTAAATGTAACAAAGTCCGTGTACTTATAATAAATATACAGAAGATTTTTGCTGTTGTACAACAATAACTTTTACAAGAATATTTTGATTTGAAACTTTTAAATCTATTTCAGAACAAATTAACTCATACTTGGTGGTGTAAAAAACGAAGGTAAGAATTAAAGTTATTTATCAAAGGCTTAAAATGTAATTTTAGGATTCAGCGTTTTACGTATTTGAGCACTAAATTCTTTCCATCAACTTAAAGATCTATTATGTCTATTAGATATTGAGACGATAAATGTCACAAATATCATATACTCAAAAACCTCCACTTTATGACAAATATATTAAAGAACTTTTTGTAAGTCTGTTGTGAATAAATATTTTTCTCAGATTTGAAGACTACGGTGTATATTTTAGTCATGACTAATGTAAAGATGATAATTGTCGCCGATGTCACATGCGCAGCAAAAGAAAAAAAGAAACAATGCTTAAATACTAAAAATGAAAATAAATCTTATTACACATAATTATACAAAACTAATTCGTATTCAGTACAAATGTAGAAACCGTACGAGTATAATACTATATACTAAAAAAAGAAAAAAATCTATCTTATTACGCATTATACAAAATCATTCGTTATTAAATACAAAAGTAGGAACTGTTGAGAAATGGTCTTAACTTTGTGTTCGTACCGAACCACCAAAACCACATCTTTATGACAAATATGTAGTTTTATTCGTAAGCCTGTTGTGAATAAAAAATCACACATTTCTGTGGACTTGATCGTGAGGACTAATGTTAAGATAATCATTGTCGCAAACGTCATGTGGGCAGCAAAAAGCATATGATTAAAATAAACTAGGTATTTTTACAAATATACAAATATATGTAATTCTTATCCTGTAAAGATGTAGAAACAGTAAAATGTCCTAAATACCATATAATATAAAAGAAAAATGCACATTTAAACAAATATACACAATTATTCGTAATCAGTACAAATGTAAAGCAGTAAAATGCCCAAATACCATATATTAATATAAAAGAAAAAATGCATATTTTAACAAATATACAAAACTATTCGTAATCAGTATGAATGTAGAAATTGTAAAATGCCCCAAATACCATATAATAAAAAAAGCAAACAGAAACCATCACTATGTATTGATTATGACATCTATAAAATATTACTACGACACTGAATATTATAAATTACTAGTAACAATATTATAAATTAACAATGATAAACTTTCAGTTGGAACTATCAAAACTGATAAAAAAATTATAGAAATTTCACGTCTAATACATATGTATAATAAAGTATTTTCCTTATAATTTGCCTGAAAAATATATCTACTTAAATTCATAATAATGTTTATATTTCCAGACTGTAACAGTTCAGTAAATTTCATCATATTTGGTCTAACATAATAACATTATGACGTTTAATGTATTTATTACGCAAGTCACTATAAGTACTGCAAATAAGAATAAAGTGAAACTCATCTTCAAATCATGTGTATTACAAAGTTGGCATAATCTTAAATGAGTATCTATCCTATTTCTTCCATATCTACCAGTTTCAATTCTTAGGTTATGCGAAGATGTTCTAAGTCTAGTCATCTGACGTCGAAGTTTTTTACATTTCATCACATTCAGGTATTTTTCTAATGAGAAGGATGTTTTAATATGTATATATAAGTGGTTAAGAACACTACTGGAAGAAAGATGTGTGAAAAATTTCTGTCTGAAACAATCGACAAGTCTTTGTCTAAGTAAAAATATAAACGACTTAACATCATATCTGTGGGGAAACAAAAATACAAAAATGTACATCGTAAAACCCATGTTCCTGTAAAAGAATTTTTACGTTAGAGGTCCAGTTTTTGTTACCATTTAAACATAAACTTAAGGAGTTTTGGTAAATATGGTTCAATATAATATTGTCTGTATCAATGACTTTGAACCAGTATTTTATAATCAGAATAAATCTATTTACATAAAGAGGATATCTTCTTAATTCACCGTAAATTGTTGCATTACATGTACTCTGTTTCACCCCTAAAACATATTTGCAAAACTTTAGATGCAATCTTTCTATATCTTTAGACTTAGTAAAACCCCATACTGGAAAAGCATAATTTAAAATCGATCCTACAAATGAATCAAATAATTATAACTGAACACTTGGAGGTAGGTCCACACCATTTAAATTCCTTTTAAAACATTTAATGTCTTTAGTCCTTTACCAATGACAAATTGATTATGTAATACAAATGATCCAGTATAATTAAATACGACACCTAGATAATTAAAATCATTTACGACTTCTAATAAGTCGTTATTGTAATACTATTTTTCATTTTCCCTAACTGGTCCCCGCTTTCTAAAAACAGCAATTTTACTTTTTTCAGTGTTAACTTCTAGTCCCCAATAATTGCAATATTCATATAATTTATCTAAACTTAATTGTAGATCTTGTTTCGATAAATCTTCCAGAAAAAGAGCAAACATACTTGGTGAATTATTTTGTCCCTGTCTTAGACCTACAGAGATAGCGAAAAAATCTGACGTAGTATTACAATGTTTAACACAGGATTTGACTATAGCATGCATGGCTTTGAACATTCATAATATTTTATCATTAAGTCCAATTGTAAACAATTTATACCTTAAGGCTTTTCTGTAAACAGAATCATACGCTTTCTTTAGATCAATGAATGCACATGGCAACCGCACGTTTTTGTAAGTGTTTGTTCGATTAGATTGTATAAAACAAAGACGGCATCTACAGTGCTACTGCCTTTCCGAAATCCGAATTGTGAGTCAGATAACAAGTTGATGTCTTTACACCACTTCTCCACTCCACTAGTTAATATAGCAGTGAACAAGTTTCCAAGATTGCTTAATAGAGTAATCCCCCTATAATTATTGGGATAATTTTTCGGGCCTTTTTTATGTATAGGTATGATAAAACCCTGGAACCAGACTTCCGGGAAGTATCCCGAAATAAAAACTTTATTAAATAGGTTCGATATGTGCCCAACAAGTATATCGACTGATGAAATGAAATATTCGTTTAATAAATTATCCTTAGGACATGCTGATTTATTTATCTTAAGATGGTTAATTGCCGCGGTAACTTCATCACACGAGATGCCTGTATTTAATTCTTCATAAGTATGATTATTAACTTGATAGTCTAAATTTTCATTGAAATATTCTGCATTGTCAATAATAGTAATAATAAATAATAGCTATACAGACGTATTCGTAGACAGTACTAATATTGAGAGGTAAATATCACAAATACCATGCCTAGTGCTTAATTGTTATTTAATTGTCCCTAATTAATTTACCCAAATACTTGCCTTTATATAGACGCTGTCTGTTTTCTGTTCTAAACGTTTTGTTGAGATTGCAAAATATTGGTTCAAAGTTTTTGAATTCAAATAATTGTATAATGTCTAATTTGTATAGCGTTTCGTTGTGTTCATTGTATTATATTAAACTCGTGTTGTACTCGTATGTATATCTATATAAAACAAGTTTTAATAAGTAATATACTTGAACAGAATACTCGATCGTAGGATCAGAAGCATTTTTACAACAATCCGTACATCTGCACACAGACTAAGATTTGAAACCATCAGACACAGACGTTCAAGAAATGACCAAGCCCAACGAACATGTGAACTTTGTGAAAGTGGGCAGACAGAGGATGAATATCGTTTTAACTCGATTGTAACAGATGTACTGTACAGGTATGCCTCAATGGACATCGTTTAATTCATTATATGCATTGTCATATGATGAATGACCGAATTTCATATAAATCTATTTAGCAGTCAACGGTTGTACACGAATCAATCAGTACAAGCATGCGCAATATCACAAGTGATCTTTATAAAATTTAAGAAGTACAAATGCATATATAACTAAAAGATGCTTTTACATTTGTAGATATACATATAGTACACAGAGAAATATTTTCATATCATGAATGAAGTTTTGGCAATCCATTAACTGAGGTCATTGTGTCCTACAAATATGTCAGCGATGACATTATCCAAACGTCCGCCCTTTATGGCATTGAAGGTTTTCTCCAAGCTTTTATCCAGCGGCTCCTGTCCATGATTGAATGCTATCCCGAGCGTTCTTCTTACAAAGACGTATACATGCTTGGTACCTAATAATTGAGAATAGTCATGGTATAATTCACTAGTATAATGCATTAGGAGATACACACTACGCTTCTAAAATTAATGTAATGACATCTACACATAAATTGATAATTCACCTTCAAACTGCCAGTTTTGCGTTTTTGACTGACGAAAAAGATTTTTGATAGATGTATTTATCGTTGCTGTTGCACAACGTGAGACTATATCACAATGTCAGTTGATCTGAAGTACATTCTTTCAAACATTCAATTCCCGACATTAGAGTAAAACATTCAAATATAGAATAATACAAAAACTATTTACATCAAATTGAATAAGATAAAAATGGAAAGCCTAAAGAAATTGTAATCTATGTAATGTAACTGAAACATATCAGCATCTGTTTGTTGACTGCCAAGCTACTTTTCTATACAAAATATCTTCGACAAATGTGGTATATCCAGACATTTACGACAATTAAAATACGTAGTCGTTGGTTATAATCTTAAATATCAATTTTCGAACCTAATTCTGTCACTTGCCGGTTTCCGTATTGGTAAAACATATTTTGAAAGTGAAAACTGGACAAAACAATGTAATATTAACAAAACATTTATACCTTAGTATAATACTATTATAATATTATACTCAAGAATGTATTTTTATATTAAATATACTACATGTTTATTTATGAAATATATTTTCGTGTAAACTATGTAATATATCTGAAAATTAAAAAAAATCACCAAGAACAAAAAGAATATATGTGTGTGGGTTCTTGGTAACAACAAGTCTGTGAACGTTTCGTCAAAATCCCATGAAAAATGTAGGAGTAGTATCCTAGAAGAAATGCCGGAATTTCTTTTAAACACAATGACCCTGTGACCTTGACCTTTGACCTACTGAAATTGCACATGTCCTGTAGAGGTTGTTATGAGGAACCTACATATGTAGTTTGATGAATGTAGGTGCAGGCGTTTTGATTTTATAGACAAGGTTAAAGTTTGGTACAAACAGACAAACAGACGGACAGAGGGACCAAAAACAATATTGATGCCCCGATCTATCGATGCGGGTGCATTAAAATGGCTTTAGTTTATTTACCTTGTCCCAAATGTTCACAAGTGTTGCATTTGCCATACTTCATGTCTGAATAAATACCCTGTAACTCGTCCATGGCGTTTTGTTCACACGGATTGCCGACTGAAGCCAAAACCTCTTCACGACAGAAGATAAATTCAAACCATTCTCGATTGTCATTGAAGATAGAGTCTTTCCCACAAGTTGCTATGTACTCATCAAGTTTTGCTGTTACCAATGTTTGTAGATATCTGAGATCAATCGCTTGAACTACCATGATGATATGATTAGCAAGCATCATTTGAAGTATTTCCAAAGCTTCGGATGTTAGTCGATAACTTATCAAAGCAAGGGAGTTAATGGATTGATTGTGAAGTTCTGCACTAAGCACGTGATTGCTCATTGGATTGACCAAATGATCCAATTCGGACATATATGCAGCCATTGCAATGTCAGCCCCTTTGTAACCAAAGTCTGTATGGAAGTCACAGCCGGATAAGTTTGGTGAAAGGCCAAAATTGAGGTTTACATTCACTAGCTCTGAAAACTGCGCAAACAGAATCTTTCCACAAACACCGATACTTTGTCGAATATGATCTAATGTCAATGACAGTGTCTCACCCTGAAAGTTGGCTCCGTTCAAAACGGTTTTGGTACGATGATCAATGATAGGATTATCGGACACTCCTTGTAATTCAATTGCAAATTTTCTGTTCGCTTCCTTTAATGTTTCAACTACTGGACCTAACCATTGTGGTGCGCTGCGAAGACTATAACGATCCTGTTTTAGACGACGTGTCATTATGGATTCATGTTTTTTTACATGTATATCAAGCTTATGGTTTGCCAGTTTGCTACAATGTAACATTCTGCGAATATTTTTTGAAACTTCTTTCTGACCACAATGAGGAAGAATATTATGAATAACAGAATGAAAACTTTCTGTAGTCCCGTGCAATCCTTCAACTGCTAAGCATGTACACACCTGTGTTAGAAGGCACGCAATGTTAACATCATAGAGCATTGGAGCAGCCACACCAACGGTGAACGACGTACCATTTACAACGGCTAATACATCCCGTCTGAAGATTTTAGCAGGCTTTATATGAGCTTTGGCTAAAGCAATACCACAAGTAGTAGCTTCGCCGTTATGAAAAACATTCAAATCCTCACGACCAATTAATGTGGCAGCTATATAACTCAATGGCATGAGGTCACCACTAGCACTAATTGATCCTCGAAGGGGTACAGCTGGAGTAATGTTATTATTCAGCACATTCACAAGTAATTGTACAAAGTAAGAAGATACACCGGAATATGCCATACTAAGAGAGTTTACTCTAACAACCATTGCACATCTTACCAAATCTGGCAAAAAGGTCTTCCCAAACCCAACATTTAAAAGGCGAAGAAGTGCTTCTTGAACGGTTTTTGTATTCTTTGCGCGAACATCCGCCGATCCCCCAAACCCTGTGTTCATACCATATATGAACGTATCGTCGCTGATAATCTCGTCTAAGTACTGTGAGTTTTTGTCCATCAGCTTAATAGCACTATCTGTAAGTTTTATATGTATGCTACTATCTGTAGATATACGTTTAAGCATTGCCACTGTAAGATGCGTCCCATCAATCTCTACTGTGTTTGGTAGCGAGTTCTTCTCTTGCAAATACTTCAATGTTTGGTTTAATTGTGACTGATCTGATTTCTTGTGCATTTTGGTCTCCTGAAATACAATCACACCAAGTATAAGGCTAAAGGTGTTCTAAACCAACCGAAGCTCAATACATGCATTGCAATCTAAAATTCTAATTCTTTGGTTATCTAAAATTAATCGATCAATGAATAAGAAGACACCAAACCTTAATGTAAGTGAATCAATGGACAGATCGAAGTCCTTCAAGGGACAACTTGCAGAAGCTAAAGTTTTAGTTCTTATGTGCTGTATTTCTACATGTAGCCACTTACCAAAAGTTCGTGTTATGACAGTAAGTGTATTACGTTCATCATATCACTGGTGCTTGAGTAATAATTCCAGAATATAACAAGCATAACAGTCATAATAATTACCATCTAACTATATGTAATTATGTAAGAAAGATTTTAAAACGATTTGTACACATAATACAAATGTAACATTTATGTCATTCATGACTTCTTTCAATAATTCCTTATCTTTGTTCGAAATGAACCATATAAAACTTAGGCATTAATATTGGATGGAGAATGTATAGAATTACGCACCTGTATTTTCTGGCTTGACACCACTTGGTTTGTAACATTCAATACTTTCTTTAGTGATGACATCCGTCTAAAGACCTGGCTGGCAGCACCAACCGCAAACGATCTGTATAATATCACCATCGGTATGGTTAAGCAACTTTGAAAAAAAAAATCACCACGTTTTTATATATACATATCTCAATGAACTAGTTCTTCTAAGTAGTGTACATCAGTTTAAAAATGTTTATTTGATTTTTATTTCATTTATATGTCCATTCAGCTACTAGTGTGTACATGTAGATGAAATGTCCTAAAACTGGGCACATACGTTATTCTTTAACGGTGTTTAATGCTCTGAAAACAGAATGAATGACTGAATGAATGTATGTGTGAGCAAGCGAGCATTATTTTTTTATAAGATATTTTTTTCTTATTATTTCTTAATGCTTTTAAATCAACTTTTTCTATACCGCTGTTCAATTTCAATTTTAAAGCTTACCTGAATGTATAGTTTGGCTTTCAAATTCGCACGGACACATGATCAACGTCAATGTATGATTCATGTTTAGTAATCCGCATTTTTAAGTAGGGTCGACCGATATTGACTGGTTCCGTTGAAATTAAAATATGTGTACGGTATATGTACAAGGCACGTGCACCGGGCCTGTACTCGTATTTTTAACTTAAAACTCATTCTTGAAAATATAGTCGGAAATATTTCCTCAACTTTTTGGTCAGTTAAGCGTCATCATTTTTAAAATATTGAACGTATAATTACATTATTTCCTCAGTGAGCAGCGCTATTTTGCTATCTTATTGTTTGTAAATTGTGATCTACCCACCTGCTTAATGGTGTGAACGTTTCCTATAAGCGCACGTGAAACCGCATGAATAAACCGCCTTAATCCATTTCACGAGATATCAAAATTTACATGTAATTTGCTGTCACTATTAAGTTCCTTTGCATCTAGAAGTGAAAAGAAAAAGAAACTGCTTGATACACTGGAAACTAGATAAAGGCAGTTGGAAGCACTGCGATTTTTTTTATCTTTTCCGGATAATTTGCAACTATTTCATTATTGTAGCGAACAGGGTGAATACCATTACGTTGAAGGTCGCTTTTCATCCTTTGATCTTTTTAGTTATTGTGAATTTTCTGCCCGATTTTTTTCTAAATTTAGAAGTACTTCCAAGTTACTGACGGCGTTCAATAAGCATGATTCTTCTTTTTTTAGGAATTAGTGCAAGTCCTTTGTTAACAGTATCAATTTGTACGTATTTTCTACTACAGTATTTCGTTTACTGGAATAAGGGAGGTAACCATCATAACACTATGTCAGATACTTACATCACTAGTTTAAATACACTTCGACGATGAACATTACACATTTCGACATTATGTCCTTACTTTACTTCCAGATTATTTGTTTGTTTCATCGGGTTTTATATAACGTCCTTTTCAACAGTGAGAGTCATAATGAGAGGACAGTTCACCTAACCATTGTTCCAGGGAAGAACCAGTACTAGACTCCCTATCTCCATAAGCAACTCGTTTAATTGTTGTCGGGTTTGTTTTGGTAACTTTTTACCTGTGCATTTTTGTTTTATTACGTTATAGTAATGATAGACATTTAAACACATGGTTTAGTTATTTTGTATTTTGTTTGAGATTCAGTATATTATATACACCAAATGCACATTGAGCTCTGAAGCATACGCGAACGTTACGTTGAAGGAATGTGTGAAATGGCATATTGAGGCCTAAAATGGCCACACGTTACCTAAAACACATTTATCTTCTCTCGGTAACCTCTGACCCCTGACGGCTGTGAGTTCGAATCCCACACATGACAATAATTAACCTGTGAGGAAGCTGTCCATGTATCTAGCTTACGGAAAGTCGGTGGTTCTACCCGGGCCTACGACTGGGGACTTTCTCAACGACTTGAGCTGGAAAAATAGTCAAATGACCCTGGCTGACCCTGGCTAACAAGAGGATAACAGAACTTTCAGTCCTTTGATTTAAATTATGATCCGCCCATATCTGAATACAGGTAACAGGTACAACAAGCACATAACATTATGTCAGTAAAGGAGGGCACACGAGCATATATTAATGATCGACCGAATTATAGCTACATTGCCTACATTTTTGGACCATTTTGAATTCCATAAAACACCATGTACAACTATTAACAAGTAATAATTTTTTTATCCTAAAAGTGTAATTATGATTTTTATGACCTATCAGTGACATTTCTATTGTCAAACTCAAAGCTATCATACCCTTTCAATACAATAATCATCTAAATTGTGTGGTTATAACAAATGATTTACATCTGGTGTTAGTAGTTGTAACTTTATTACTGTAAAATTATCCCAGCCAATAGACTTGCAATTGTTGATAAAAATTTTGGGTTCACAAAAGAGATTTGTTTGTTCATTTGGTTTTACGTCCCTTTTCACCAGTCAGAGTCATATGAGGAGGACAGTTCATCTAACCAATGTTCCTGGGAAGAACCAGTACTAGACTCCCATCCTCCGTAAGCAACTGCCTACTTTCTCACATAAAGAGACATGGTCGATAGCTGGGCTCAAACCCACGACCCTCTATCAGTGATAGCGGGATAAATAAAACGTACTTTTTCGGAAAATAGTGCAAATTTTCCTACAAGCACCAAACTTGGTATGATGATGCCTACATGTGTCAGGATTAATTTAAGACCGTGTTCCAACGTGTACCTGGTCATGAACGCTGTGGTCACGCTCGGATTCGAACCCACTGTCTCCAGGCCATATGACGTGTGTAAGAGGAAAGAAAACACATTGTCAGCCATCGTTTATGCTCATAATATCATTCTATGGGGTTTATAAGTTATAACCAAACTGTGGTACACTAAAATATTTTTTGATAGTTGTTTAGGTCAAAGGAATATATAGGTTATTGGAGCGGTAAATTCTAAAGGTTGAGTTCATCATGTTCAACCCGTCATATGTAGTTTTGATGGTACATTTGTACCTTTAAACATGTCAAGTCAGCTTCAATGTACATTGTAGAAATTAGATTTAAAGTCTGCTTTAAAGGGGCATACCCTACAACTGACAAACATTCTGTGAATGTGTAAAAATGTGTTAGATGTATATGTAAAACAATATATAATGGATAATTGCAAGAAGAACTTGGGTCATAAAATGACTAGTTTAGGTACTAGCCGCAAAAATCATAGCTATGAATAATAAATCACTTCCACCCAAAAATTGTACAACAAATTCCAAAGAGTTTCCGATCTTTTATGGAAACTAATATTTTTTGTGATTTTATTTTTAATTGGATGAATTTTTGGCTGAAACTTTCTTCGTCGCCTTTTTTCTTTACAAGCTTCTAATTTATCATCATTGTGTCTTGATTCTAGATGCATCAAGTTGTAGGGTATGCCCCTTTAAAGTTTACAGTTCATCGAGTATATAAACATCCCGCAAAATGCGTCCGTCGGTGGTACGTGGCATTACTTTCACTTAATATGAGATGAACACCCTTCGTTCAATTAATCAGTAGTGTTGCAAGTTTAGGTTGTACACACCTGTATTTTTAAAATGCATTTTACGGGTTTCAGTATTTTGTAGCAGACATGTTTATCTACGAAACCGTGTCTCAGAATGTTGATGCTTGGTTTCATTTTAGTCTATCAGCGGGTTTCAGGATACGGAATATCTAACGAACATAGAATATAAAAACCGTAGGCACGGTTCCCTGCATTATTCAGTTATTGTAATATTAAGGCTAATTGTTGTAATATAGTTCTAAGTACAGAGTAGTTGTTCGAAATTGGTTTATAGAAGGTCAACCAAATATGCTATTTGTTTCAAACCACTGGCAATAGAATTTATACACTGGATTTATTAGAAGGAAATAATTATGGTTTAGTTTTTTAGATCTATAAATTGATGAACTTGATATGACCAGTCATCGAATACCGATACATTAATGAGTGTGCCAAAAACATTCAATTCTTTATTGGCCAAACAAAGTGCCGATTATAATGTTGCTTTTGAAATGAAATATCATTAAAAGTCTTGCATCTCTTAGTAACAGAGAAAAGCGTGCAATACAAAACGTAATGAGAAGTCGGTCGAATACTCGGCATTCGAGAAAAAGCATTTGCTAAACTAGTTACACACATATTCGAAACACAGACTTTGTCGGATGAGTGCCATGGTTCCACTGTCTGAGCAGGCATCTATGTATGATCACGATGACCAAGCCAATCTTTCAAACAATGGCATTTTGAATTATTCGAAATAAGTTGCGATTCGTTCAAGAATTCGAACAAAACGTCACAACCCCAATAGACGAACCTCTTGCCGATGCTTCATTTGTAAATATTAACACTTTTGGGGCTGCGAAAATATTTGATGACTACAGTACAGATGCGTTTATGCCAATTCCTGGTTGCTGCTTTCTAAGACACTCTCGGATAGAATGTGTTCGATCTCTATCTTCCTAACTTTAAAAGCAATGGCAAGAACGGTTCGTTGATCAAAATTTCATGCAACTGACATAACTTTATAAAGATGGATAATAACACAACAGCGCTTCTGCATTTAGTTACATATTAAAGCACCTGATACTATATTTTGGACAAAAGACCAAACCGTGATAAGTAACAATGTGCACTACGCAAATATACTGACCCCATATACCCATGAAGAAGCTGACGCAAGGATATTTTGCATATGAAACACGCTGTCGATAACGGCTTGAAAAAGCACGTGGTGAGGGTTTCTGACACAGACATAGTTCTTTCAGTGTCTGTTTTCAAACGAATCAATGCTGGCACTATTTTTGGTGAAGTTTGGTGAAGTAAAAGACTTCATTTGGTTTCCGGCGAATGAATTGTCGAAACAATTGAGCAAAAGCGGGTTATAAGTTCTCCGATTTTTTAAGGCATTTACTGGGTGTGACACCGTGTCAGAATCGGAATGTGGTGTCTATTTAAGTATGCAGCCCCCACCCAATAAATCCGGATGACTGTTATCCTGGAACAATTAACGGTTAACTAATATTTGCCTAAAACTGTGCAACACTATGGCAAATAAGTCACGTTAAATATGAGACTACTATTATTAGAGTGGGGGGGGGGGGCATTTTACAAAAAACATTCGAATTTACTTATATATATGTATAAACATACTCAACATGTTATGACAATGAGCTAAGATAGTATCATTTATTGGTATTGAGAGTTTTGATAAAAATTTCTATGATTTAGGTGGCCATTTTGAAAAATTGGCGGCCATCTTGAATCTTGATTTTGGCACACACCCTAAATCGTTTCTACATATCATTCCCATGTACGCAAAGTTTTGTGCTTGTGTGACAATTCGTTATAATGTCATAATGTTTGTTAGACTGGTCATTTGTCTTTCAACGCCTAATCGTCGACAGATTACAAATTGAAAACATGACTTGTATGAATATTTTCAGATACCTTGTCAGTATGGGGAATCCACTGAACCGGAGGTATCCCTTTATGTAAGGAGTTGCAACAGTTATGTGGCTTTAGAAGAAAACGAAAAATAATGCACTTACGTGATGTTTTCCTAGTTTAATTGACAGAAAATGCGCTTGTAACGATAACATTGTGACGTCAATAGGTCACGTGGATTCCTCACACTGCTTGTGTACCATTTAAGAATTTCAGAAGTGTACCGCTCGTAAATGTACGTCATGATACAACCATGAACTACAAATCCGTGGACATATTTAATTTAGCCTCCTTAAATATTATGAAAAATAATGTTGCAGATGTCAGGTCACATTTGTTTGTATAGCTTAGCATTAGTTCGATCAATTTCCATATGAAATACAAACATACACATGAAATATACATGATATATTAGATCCACGAGCTAGATAATTATCGTCATGCCTATTAATTCAAAAAATAGTTTTACGTGTTTCTTAAATCAAGAATGGTTATTTATTGTGTTAATTGTTGACCTTTATCGCTTGTAATTATTACTAAATTCGTAGCTATCTTAAGGTGCTGCCACACTACAACGCATTGGCCCAACGTATGCCGACGTGTTAGAATACGCTGATGGTCGTCTAACTCGCTAGAGATTCGTTTCATGTAAGTGAAAAGCACGCTCACACACGTTGGTACATGTATACGTTGTCGAGCGTCGAGGGCCTAAAAAGATTTTGTGCATGCACAAAATTTTCAACGAGTGCCGAACGTATATTTAATTCTGCGCTATTAATTTTTTATTTCATTCAATATCGACATAAATTGATAGAGCGATAGGTATTTTCAGAGAGGCACTATAAAAACCGCATAAATGACCGTTTTGACGTCGAAATCGACGTTATTTCAGTCGTTTGGTTCCACCTTAACTTATTTATAACGTGTGTAGGGCGTTCTTGGAGCGTATAAGATGGACTTAACGTTTCCCAACGCTACAGTAATGCACGAATAACATATATTTAACGCATGACAAACGTTCTTACAACGTACCAAGACATAAAGAACAAAAATAAGGGCGTTGCTTATTAAACTGGATTTCATGTATGAGCAATTTACTAATTTACTGAGAAATTTACGAATTCACGTTACGGAGGATGGGATTTTAGTACTTGTTCTTCCTAGGAACGATGCCGCTAGGTGAACTGTCCCACTCATATGACTCTGACGTAAAACTCGATATAAACAAATACTAATTCACAAGTGTATAAGACTAATATGGCTGATACTGAGCGCGTACACTTTGATGTTTTTTCAACACCAGCAAAATCTTTTAAACCTTGTACAATATGTTGTGCATCGAACAAGGAGTAGAAGAATGAAGAGGACAGTCTGGACACGCCAAGCCTTGGATCTGGAGGCGGCGTGAGTTTGAAATATATGAATATTGCCCTTATTCGCTACCAGTACGTTTGGACAGGTTACACACTCGTCAAGAACGTTATGCACATGCCTAACACAAGCTGTCAAAAATGCTTGGAATTCTGTATTCGCTAGGGGTAAGTTATGAAAACGTTTCTTGGTCGTTTCTCAAAGGTTATGTATTCGTTAAACGCGTTCGACAAACACTATGTGCGCGTCTGAAAGGTGGCTTCTCTTTGATGTTTCGGACGTTCGCCAGCGTATTAGGCACAATCTAATACGCACTCGTTGGCCTAATACGCTGTAGTGTGACAAACCCTGTAGAATGACTGTACATTTCTCCCTCCGTGATATGTTACTCATACTACTATTTCATCATACAATTATGGCCTTAAATTTAAAGATCAAATCTTAATGCGAACTAAAACATGATGTATTATTCTTTGTTGTATATACAATCGTTCTAATTTATCCGCCATTAAATTATCGACAGGTATTTCACCAATTAAATAGCAATATAAATACATGTACATGTTTTACGCCGTAGCAATTATACCTGAAATATTTAAATCTGTCTGTCAAATCGATGTCATAAACAATTTCCGAATAGAATCCATATTTCATACTTCTTAAATTAAAATATTGCTTATTTTACAATAAAATTGATATATTATCAAATATTTCATGACAATAATACATACAATAATACGTACCACTGTTAGCCTACAAAAGGTCTGTAGTTCTACACTGATGTACGCCTGAGTTTTCCCAAGTCGACCGGAATCTCACCAAATACCAGACACTTTGGTGCGACGGTAAATTCAAAATGAGAAAAGCAACCTCATCATGTAGTCAAACTTAAAAACATAAATACATTACCTGATCATTTATATACTACCGGAAAAAAGAAACTGTGCACGTGTAAGAAGTTCATGCGTCGCTCAATTTTATTATTTAAAGCTTGCAACTTTTCACAGGGACTATATCCCTCTTGGTCATTTACGCTGGTCAGTGCACGAGTTACACGGGTAGTTTGTCTATCTGGTCAACGTCTTCGTTTTCATGTGGTTTCCTTTTCGGAAAGCTGCCAGTTGTAAACACGTTTGTCGCCTAAACCTGTGTAAAAGCAGTGTCAATACCTGTAAGACACAAAACCAGGACGATTTTGCAAAAACGCCTTTGATACGCCATACCAAGGTTGAATGACATTGATATATGCCGCGCCGTAGGCTGATGGAAGCTGGTGTACGTCATACTGCTGTTGCCAGTCTATTTGGTGTGCACTGAAATACTGTAGACACCTTGTGGAGACAGCACCAACAGTATGGGACCAATGACCGGCCTCGGTCTGGACATCCATGCGTAACGTCTAATCGCCAGGATACGTACATTCGTACTGCTACTTTGACAGCTAAAGCAAGAAAAACTATAACAAAACGTTACAGCTAGACGAATTACAAGAAGCATATTGGTTTATGTTTTTTGTATGAAGTTGCTTTTTTCATAAAGGATATTGACTGTATATTTTATTCAATCCTCCATTATGGAGAGTATAACATATTTATTACATGATATGAGTAATACACATATATTGACAATCATGAGTATTTTACAAATGAATAAATTCATGTATATGGTTCACAAGCATATGGTTATATCATACCCTACATCAATCAAATAGAATAAACCCTAAATGTTAACAAATTCACCATAATCTGCTATGATACAACCACGGTAAGCTTCAAATAGCATTTCAGATATTATGCCACGCTACAGCTTATCTAGGTTAAACATCACTGAGAAATTCCTGCATGATTTACTTACCTATCAACTATAAATAGATTCAGTCAACACCATTAGCCAATCAAATGGCCAGGATTAGCCAAACTAGTAATAGACACTATAAACTAATTCTCACAAGTATAATTCGTCTAGAAAAGTCCTGGCCTAAGTACAATTCACGCCCGTTTAACTCATAACGTGTATGACTTATCCTTCGGCAAAAATGTTGTAAGGAACTTCCGTCCTCGTTATGAGCACCCATATTGCATGTCAACAAGGTAATTTTTATAAGAATACAGGCCTTTAATGTGCGTACTCGGAAAACCCAAAGCTAGCTAACTGCATTTCGAATTTTTTACACAAAGGCCTGTATTCTTCAATATTTTGGAAAACTTACCTTGTTGACATGCAATATGGGTGCTCACAACGAGGACGGAAGTTCCTCACAACATTTTGACCTAAGTTATAGCATAGTGTAGTAAGTGTACGCATGCATGCATAGTTTCTTTTTTCCTCTAGTATATTTAAATTTAAGTAAAAAGTTCTAGGTTTAAGAGAATGCACTGTATTTAGCAGTAGTTGTGCTCCAATCAATCAACAATATGAACCTAATGAGGCCGCATTTGTGGCAAAAATTATGTAAATGACATGCCTTTATACGCACCACTTTCGATCGACATGAACATCAGAGGCACGAAAGACGGAAATTATACGCCTGATTGTTTCACACAAAAAGGTGTTTGACAAAAAATGTTCGTTCTTTATTCACGCTTTTCGATAATTTTCTAGTACATGTACAATGTGAACGAACTAAAAATGCATATCAAACTCCTTTTAGAAAAAGGGAAAGAAAATGTCATACATGTATTTAATATCTATCTCTCTAAATCGGTAGATTTCTTAATGAGTCTGTCGCTTAATTGCGAACGAACAATATTCCAAAGGTGGGCTACGGTTACTCTACTAGCCCTGTTTTTTGACACCGGACCTAAAGTCTCAAATGACAAATTCATAAAATATACAGCATTTGGGATGAATCAGACCTGGTATACTAACATGTATGTTTAGAAAAATAGAAAAGTTTTGCGACATACCAATACTCTATTTTTGTTGTTTATTCATCCTAAACATGTGATTGATTTCATCAGATTTAACGCCATTTCCAACATTATTTCAGTTACTAGTACATCGTGGCGGACAACCTCGCTGGACTTCATTAAGGGCTTAACCAGTACATTTGTACTAACCACATTCTATCCACAAGCTACTGCCAAGTTACCCCACATAATTCAGAGTGGAGGACAATTTAACATAGGTTGGAATATCTTGAGTCAAATCTGTCATGGGTAGTGTGAGCCTAGCCCGGGGTTCGAACTCGCAGCCACTTTCAAAATCAGTAGACAAATGCTCTAACCATTGATCTACCCGAGCGGGCTAACCCTAAACATATTTTTTTCCAGCTGTAGCAATGGCCATAATGAGAACAGTAGTGTGTCCTGACCGACACAGTACGGATTATGTAAACATTATAGAGCACATTTTAATAAGTTCCAGGTCATATATTGTATTACAATGTAGTAACCTTTAAGACAAGTTCGCTGAACGGATAAACTCCCATAAGAGTACAATTAATGTATACAATGTATATACACATGTATACATAAAACGTTACTTTGACCGGGTTAGAATACGGCATCTGAACAGAATAGTTCGCCTTGTTATGTATCTGAGTGTTATAATTCAAACCACGAATATGATCCTGCATTGTGCTTAAAGTACCATTAGCTTTTTGCTATAAAAATATATGCAAAAAACAAACAACTGCTGATATTATCCCAAGATAATTAATACCGACGAAACAAGCCCTTTTTCTTCTAAAAACACTCATTTCGCTGTGAATTTTGCTTTTGTAAACTTGAAATATATAGAGCGCGTGACGTCACTTCATGCCGTGTGCATAATATGACGGCGGGAAAACACAGCTGTTCTATAAATAGTATTTTTTCAATGATATTTTAAAAAATACGATAGTGGTTTTGGAAACATTTTTTCTTGCTATAAAGTATGCACGGGAGAAAAACACACCGGATTCCTCTGTTATAGGTCAAACAGAAACTATTACGATCGATAAATTTATATGATTATGGGATTTTAAGAGTTCATAAGAATCATGTGTAGTGTATGTATGTAAAAACAATTATATGTTTTCTTTAAAGCAAACTTAGGCTAGGTCATGTGTGGTCTTTGTTTATCCGGTTTTTCAGCAAGTAGAGTATTATGTGACATAATTTTCATGTTGTATATCACACTTCAGTGTTAAAATTACTGTCACATATCTATATATATTTCATATGGCACAATAATGCATTCAACAATACAGACCCAGATGTGTTTGACACAGTTTTTAATATTTAAATTGGTCGCTCATAAATCGACCAATAGATTCATCATTTTTATTACACATGTATTTGTATAGGTGCACCGGACTTGGAAACCGGCGAGTCTCGGTCGCTGCCGATCATACCCTTCTATGAAAATCCGGCATAAAAGGTCGCCTTTCCTCCATAAGTGAAGAAGTTGTCAGTTTCTTGTGGAAAAGTAAGTCAGTACTAGTAAAAGTACAGGCCAGGAAAACTGATAAGGTGAACTAGTCGCTGTTTTTAACATACCAAGCACCTACGCGAACTTACAGATATTTACGCACATGTCCTTAAACAGAGTCATCGGGTCTGTCCGCTTAGGGCAACAGGTCAAGCGTTAGTTCAGATTCGAAACTTGGGCGCGAATCTTGTTTTCTTTGACGATTTGATTAAATAAATAGAGTCTAACGCAACTGATTCGCCCCTATTAAATAAAATCGATTCAATGAATTCATACAATATAGCCGATCAAACTCAGCTTTCAAACGTGTGTAAAAATAAAATGATTTTAAGTTACCTATGAAATACTTATACATGTACACTTACAATTTTTAATATTGTATGCACTTGTGTATAATTGCAGCGAAGGCCATCACGAACCACGGAGATAATCGCATATCCAAAAGATAGTCTATTGTTTTAATTACCACGCTCCGATTACGTAAGTCGATCAATCTTATTCATTTTGTAAACATAGTGTAAGTGTAATATGTCGTATATCTCGTTTTCACCTATAAAATCGTTGACCGAAAATATATGATTAGACAGACAGACACTTAAAAGGCGATGAAGCATAATTTGGTAGTATTAAGCTTAACACGTTACCTACCATTACAAAGGATAACTATAAATATGTAAACTTAGATATTTCCATAATGTTAGTTTTATTATTGTATTTTTTGAACAACCACAAAAGCTGAGACACGGAAAGCAAGTCCGTGTGTGTAATTTGGCTCTAAATCTAGCTGATTTTGCATACAGATAAAGTTTATGTTTATATTTTAACGACGTGTGCATCTTAATGAAATGAAAATCGTATAAAAATTGACACATGGTCCGTATCTAGAGTTACTTTTAACATATGTACAGAGTATGATGTGGTAATGTCTCAAAAGGAAATAATGTGGCGATTTCTTCATATTCAATCAGACTCTAACAAAATGAAGTTTACAAGTTGATGGTTTATCCGTTGTTTAACGGCGAATTCGCTAGTTCGATAGGTCATTTCAGGGCCGTCCTAGGGAGAAGGGAGGGAAGATACAAGAGAACTGGGTATTAGTAACCCTACTCTTTCCGAATAGTTTTTTTTCTGGTTCTTTATCGTGTTCAGTGTTCTTCGGTTATCTAGACACAACACTGGGCTCTGTAGTTGGGATGGGGACGCTGAAAACTTGCGGCGTCCCAGAAATTGCGGAAGGCGGGGCAGAGAATCAAACCCATGACCAACATATTATCAGTTTACCACTACCCAACCGGTCTACCCTTTACAAATTGACCGCCTTGCAGCCATGAAGCTATTTCGACGAGCAATGGTTCAACTTATGTTTAGAGTTGGAAATGGAAGCCGTATGATCGTGGGAATGTTGGTGCCTGCGATGTTTTATTCAACAAAAACATACATGAACAGCAACCGTGGTTAGGGCGTCCGCCTTCGGAGCGGGAGGAGATCGAAGGTTCGAACCCAGGTGGAGACTGGGTTAGAACTGATGCGGTCGGTTGGTAAGCCACCAGCTTGTTATTGAATAATGGCTACCGTAGGCCCATCTCAGCCAGGCGCCCGGTAAAAGGTGCATTCAAAACATAGTTGTCTCATAAGCAAGCTTGGCTGGTCCTTTCAATAGGGGTGACACTATAATAAACAAAACCTTTACCTTTTACATACTGTATTTTCATTTATTTTCGTTGGTCTCAATTTTCGTGGATTTTACTAAAATGGCTATTTCGTAGGGCCGTAATTTCGTAGATTTTGAATTTTGGAAAGAAATGCCTCATCTCTGTATTCAAATTCGTGGGGATCTGATTTCGTGGACGAGCCTATCCACGAAATCCATAACATTAAATCCCCAACGAAAATTAATTATTCCACAGTATATGTGTGCGTGAAATATTCGTATTAGATATACAGCTTTTTTAAAGTTTAGAAGTACAATAAATGAATAAACAATGTATTTGTACGCCAATGTTCAACGGTTCAGAACAAGTAACTTAGGACCACTGACTTCAACAGAGATATTCGCTTTGCCGTAACGCATCTGAATTCACATATTGCTGATCGAGGACTGATGGCATTTGTTATTCATGAATGAAACATTTCATATATTATCAGATTAACCCCATTAAAATACCAGAATGAAATTTACCGTAATAATGAAATAAAACAACTGATGCATGCATAATAATGATACATTTAACACTCATATGATACATTTTAACATTATCTACTGTTTATGTGAAACTGGTGCAATGGTTTATGGTTATTTGTAACACCTGCTAAACGTAAATTTCTCGACAAAAATAATTAATATTTATTTCGGGCCATATTTGTTGTAATCAAAAGTGCAAATAGTTCGTTATGATAAAAATACAGTAAAACTCTATATGTATTTACCATCCACTTCAATAAAAAGACAGCCTTACTGTAACGCCGACGTTTTATTTATTTTATTTCAAATTTTACTCCATATTTCTGATTGATATTAATACCATCATATAACAGAACGTTTGTAGCACCAAAGCGGTCTTAGTAAGCATCGATGTTATTCTAATCGAGTCAAGTCAACTATTGTTTTGACTTAAACACTATATGTACTAGTATACAGATCGCAGCCAAATAGCTTATATGCATTACATGTATACATGTTAAACACAAATGATAACTAAACAATCTGGGAGCTAAAACTAATTTCTTTGTAGCATTTATTTGATATACATACAAAAATATAAAAACATAATGACATATTTTGAATCATTGATAGAAGGATTCATCGTAAAACGTAATGATTATTTCTCATATTTTGGTTCTTCCAAGAATCGAGTTTTATAAAGTGAACATCTAGAAATTCAACTTCGTCATATAACACTGGAGATGAGGAAACATCAATGGCGCAGCGTAAAACTATCCTAACTTATTATAAATAGTTCTATTCTTAAATTGGAACTGATTTTTGTCACTTCGTTTGCTCTCAAAAGCGTATTTTCATGCGATTATGTAGTTTTACAAAATATATTATTTTACTTTTTTTTTTAAATTAATATTCTAAGTCAAACTGACCATTTTTCAAGTGCAATACAATGACTATGTAGAAATAGGTAAAGTTTTTCACTTGCAGCTTCTTAATAATCAGAAATCTGAGTTAGGATAGTTTTGTACCGAGTCATCGATATGAAGAATGGATGGTACACATATTTGCATTTCAAGATGAGCTGGAAGTATATATGTACATCAATTCTTCATTTATTTACTTGTAATCAAAGTTACACTGTTCAACCAGAATCCATACTTTCGTTGAGGGGAAAATATCAAAATTACTTGAGAAAGATTGTTAAAAAACATTTGCTAACCGAGAAAACAAGACACGAAAAACATGTTTGTCCATTCTGACATTACAATCATATTTACATATTTTCTTAACAATCTTGTATAAAAACTTTTATTAAAAAGGCAGGAGTAAGATTAATTTACTCGCTTTTTAGAACTGACAAAATTTGAATTCGATTGTCATCTAGTCAGAACGATTGTTCGGATAATGCTCGTATATAACGACATTCAGGCCCCTGTTTCACAAAAAAAATATTGCGTAGTAACTCAATATGGACTCAAGTGTCCTTTCTGTCTAGAAATCTTGCGTCTTTGACCAGAAATGTTACCATTTGTTTCCATATTTACTAAAAACATGTTAACATGCTAGCAGTGAATGCTGTTGTTCTTGAGGACAAATTAAATCTCAAAACTCCTTTCTCATTTGAGTCTCAAAAATCGAATTCCAGGTAACAGACTCAAATATTGTTTATTGAATTATAGAATGCCAATAGATTAATGCTAGTATGAATTGTTGGAACTTGTTATTCGATTGGCCCGTATTTGTACCTTCTTTTAATACCACACATGTATTGTAAACAATAGCATAGCACAGAGGAATACATGATTTAAACAATGAGTTGAGTTTGGACAAACACTTTTTTGTGAAACTGGGGCCATGTCTATACGGGCTAATTACAATACTGCAAAAGACGTGCGTATGATAGACCTAGATTCGTGAAATATTTTCGGGGTGTTCTGCATGTTTTGTAAACCACAAGGTCTACTCTACCATTACTTACATCTTTATGTTTTCATTAACACTCGTAAAACATCATACTTGCATAAATGTGCAACGTAGCATCGATTTTATAACACACGCATTTACATTTCGTTTCATTCAAGAAAATTGATAAAACTTGCAAAAACATGACAACGCAATTTCTAACAATCGTAAACGAACAGCTATTTAAAAAAAAAGATTTAAAGGAATAAAAAAAGTTAGCATGGGGATTGTAAGTATCTGTCTCCTCTTCATTGCTGACAAAAGTTTCAGCCATTAGTTTAATAATGCATGCAAATTACAATTAAACATCCAATTACCAACTGTGAACAAAATTATCATCGAGACACTTTTCAATGGCTTCATACTATCCCACTTAGTGATCCTGAGACGAACAGGCAGTATACAAAAAAATTATACAGTAATTGTATTTGAAGTCGCGACAAAAATGCATAAATTGTGTCACCCTAATGCAGGTTTAAGATTAATTGCATTCGTGATTTTAGGAAAAGACTGCCTCTTAATTGCATGCAGTTATATCATGATTTATAAAGATCATAAATCTAGCACATAATATACATAAATTGACTATCAATATTTATGATATTACCCGTTTTTTGAGAGATTACTAGGTAAATGGCTAATTTCACTAAAAGTCTTTGAAATAAATAAAATATGATAAACTGCAATTTGTGGTAATGGCAAATGGTGGTAAATACTTGTATTTTAATCTTTCAAGCATTCGAAAATTATTTATAATGTGATGTAAGAAATTAATACCATTAAATATCATGTAAATAATCTCTGGGTTTAAGACCTGTGTCACATAATTTATTAAAATAGAAAATAATTTCAAATTGATTATGACATAGTATAGGCTATATAGAATATTAAGATCAACACAAAGAGAAAGTAGTCTGTGGCTTACGAACTGAAGTCAAGTAATTTATAAATCGAACTGTTACGTACATACGCATAATATTACAATATATTTAATAAATACCTAATGGATGTCTAGAAATTATAAAATTCCTGTAAAAATTGAGGTATCACATATTTTGATATACAAGTGTAAATATATATATTAGAATATGAAGTGTGCCTCGTTGTTATCTATTCCGAGCAATTTAATCTCGAGGGACACATACTCAATCGTATCACAACCTTTTTTCTGATTCGCAGACATAGAAAAATGTCACCGAACAACATTTCATATACCAATCACCACTAAGAACGTTCATTGTTACGCAGTAATTCCCGTCACTCTTGTCATTCCGAGGTTCACCGATCGCCCAGTTAAAGAAAGTCATGTTTTGCCCGCGCCAGTTTGTAAAGTCCCTTTTCTGGTGTTTCCTTACTCCATCGATAGCGACACTTATTTTCTGGTCAATATCGTGGAAATCCCAATACTCACGTTTGCTGAAATCTTCATGCATGTCGACCATATATGCAGGAGCAGCAATGTCGATAAACTCTTTCACAATTTTCTGTTTAACTCCGCTATCGACTAACGCTAAATGAGCTCCTTCCTCCTCACAAATAATAGAGGACAGCAATCGAGAGTCTTGACGCCCAGAGAACCTCAAGCAGTATCCATGAAACGATTGATAGCCGTCTTGACAATCAAATTGTGACAGTCCAGTGGCTGATAAACAGTCTTTTCGACACGGCTCTTCTTGCACTGTCAACGGCTCGCACATCGAACTGAATCGTCCGGATTTTACACATTCGCGAGATCTTATTTTTGTGCCACTTCCACAGCTAACAGAGCATTCAGACCACTCCGTCCACTTGCCACATTCAGTGTTTCGAAAACATGATTCTTCTTGTAGCTCAATATTTGCATTTTTCAGATCGAAAATTGTCCATTTCAGCTCAGTAACTAAATCCTTTTCTTCTCTCGTAAGTTGGTTAACTTTGTTACGAGCCGCGGCCCACTGCAGATCGTTTAATTCATTGCGCTGTCCTTCGACCGTTGTTCTCAATTTTGCCGTCTCGGTGTGGAGAAAAGCTATTTCTTCTTGCAGCTCTGTCATTTTATCAGATGCATCTTGAACAAAAACATTTACACTTCCTTCCAATAACCCTAGACGATGGTTAGTAAATTCCTTGTCAAACTGACTATCATTTTCAATTTCACGGCCAAAATTACAATCGAAAAAGTAAAAACACAGTAGAACGAAAACAAAAACCTCTTGTCGTGAACCTTTCATTTTAAATCTAATACAATCACTGCGCGTGCAATATAAACTTCAAAGTCGTGTTTTTCAATTGTGTAATAGTTCTCAATGGTTGGGTTTGAAAGAACAATACAGCGTATCACGCTATTAATTATCTATTCAGACAACTTATGTAATCCTTCTTCGAAAACTGCAGGCGCAGGTTTTACTTCGATCACAACACGTTATAATGATCCAAGTCTAGTAGTATTTTAGCGACAAGAGATAACACTGCGAATAAAAATTAATGTATCGGACGACTGATTTCGTACCGTATTGTAAAGAATATATAGAAAACTTGTAGTATGAATAATACGATTAAAAATCACCATCGAGTGGGTCTGCTTTCACACATTCATTGCTACAAATTATTCTAACAGGCTAATATGATTATAAAAAGTTAATATAATTAAAATTACCAAATCGTAGGTAACATCAATTATGTTTCATTTGTACTGTAAGTGGATAGCTTCGTAATTCTATTTAAGAAATATTAAAGATAATTTCAATATTTATTTGATAATACTTTTCGGTCAATCTTTTAAATGGTCAGACCAAATAACAGTACATTGTACGGTCTAAGTGTTAGTTCTCACAGAAAGTATGTTATTTCCTTAATATCTTGATCAATATATATGCTTACATGTATGTGTTTATGTAGATATACTTGTACCTGTTCTAAGGGAATGTGTTTTTTAAACGTCAAGGTGAGGTAAAGGATACTTTTTGCTGATGCGTTCAAAGTCGCTCTCATGTAACCAGCAGGCACCAGTTTCACAAAACAGTTTTACAATACTCAACTTATAGATTAAATTATACATTCCTCTCTTTCTTTGCATGTAATGCAGAAAGTTGTATTAAAGGAAGCTACAGAGAATGTCTGATAACAATGTCCCACAATATTAACCTAGCTATGGTATAATTCCGATAATAAAAATGATTTGAGTCTGTAATAGGGATTTTAATTATGATTCAAATGAAAATGGAGTTTTAAGACTTAATTTTTCCGCCAGACCGAAAAATATTTTATGCTGACATATTCAACATATTTTTAGTAAATAATGAAATAAATGGTTATATTTCTGATCGACACAAAATTTCTTGACAGAAAAAAACACTTGAGTCCATTATTGAGTTTCTACTTCGTAAAACAATATGACGGGATAATAATGGAGGCCCAAAACATTGTTGGTGAAACTGGGTCCATGGTCAGATTGCGACTTCACAGACATTTAATGGTAGAGGTATAAACCACGTGCCACAAGTGAAATAAGCAGCTACCTCACATATGACATTTTGCAGGCAGTTCACTGCGGCATACAGTCTCAAAGCGGTGATAGGCTAGTCAGAGACTACAAATCTACCACGGAGTCTCCTTAATAAGTACAATAATACTGAACACTCAGAAGAATATAAATAATACAAAACTATACCAGCAATACATTTGTACATTTAAAACAATATTGATATCGTTCTTTGTGCTAAAATTTGAAGTATGGGCTTAAATGTTTCTTGTCGAGATTTTATTACTGTATTTCACTCTTCCCTTCCAATTCCCTATACCTGAAGTATGCTCATAAGTTCATAACATCAAAGCCACGAAATCATTAGGATGTGAGTTCATTTGTTTTAAATGTTAAACATCATATTTTAATCCGTCTTCGTGTCAATCATACACAAATTATGATATAAAAGAAAAACTTTCTTTGGTTCTTCTTCTTCTTCAGGATTACAACACTCCATCAGTTACTGAAGATTAGGTGTTGGTTACAGCAGATTATTAAATGTACCACTCTTTCTGGAATTTCAACTAATGGGGCACCGCTGTTTTCATTTACTTGGCCGTTGCCATGGTCCAGTGGTGAGTGTTCTTTGGAAAATGTCGGTTTTCCTTCATACGTGGAGAAGGTGCTGGTTCCTTGTGGAAAGATGAGATAGTACTGGTTTGAATTGGAACAGAATAGGAAAGCTGGGGAGGGGAACCGGTCACCGTTTATAACTGAAATATCTTTGAAATCAGGCGTTTAACCGACTGACAGGAAACTTTGACTGGAACATTACAATTTAAGGAGTTTACTTACAAACTTTTCAAGGATATATAAAAAATCAAGGAGTTTTAAGTTTTTCTAAAATTCAGGGAGTTTTCATCCAACAGCATAACATTCGATGTGTTTTCAAGTCTGTACAATTGCAGGAATTGATAGCTTCTCTCGAACTTGCTTGGTGCTCACCAACTCCCCAGTGCTTTTGTGTATGCTGTGCTATGGTCTACCACTTAGATTCACAATGAATAAACGCATTTATGAAATGCAGTATGTAGATGTAAGTAGAACTACGGCCGTTCAGGATGTACTTGTTGAATTATTGGTCGAGATAATATGTGTATAAGAATAAACTTAATGCTGATAAATGGCATACATTCAGCTCAGAACAAAACCCACGTGTCAGTCCAATGATCGAGCCTGTTACTAGTATTTCTATTTTGGTCTCGTAAACTGTCCCTTGCCCTTTTTATGTATGATACATATATTCCTACACCGTGTAAGAACACTTAATGAGACTTCGATTTATACTATTTCAACCAATCCCGGCCACACACTATGTTTTTGATGTACTAAACAATGCGTACTTGTTTAATCGTGCGCTTGTGGTCCAACATTTATTGACGAAAATTCCATTGTTAAAAACAATTTTATCACCTTATTTAACTAATCGAATTGCATGGAGCATTAAATAATTACCATTGCTTATATACACATCAACACATTTCAATATCCAAAGTTTTAGGAATGTCCCGGGTAACCCGTCCTAAACACCAATCCCATTAGATTAACTCAACTTCTGAAATACTGTCTAAGTGTTGTTGTACTCTTCAATATCGAGACAATAAATGCATGACAACAAGATGAACAGCAGGCAACGGAAAGCTGGGATGAGAAGATTAAAAAAGGTTTATTACTCCCATAGGGTCGGGAGTAAAACAGTTGCAGTACCACCTCATCAGAGTGGTACCCCCTCCAACAACATCATGTTTTTTTTCCACTTCATGATCTAACTATTAATTTAACCTCTCTAGAGCAACAACATGCCAACAACAACATAAGTTTGCTACTCCCAAATGATGTTGCTTTGGAAAGGTTGCATTGTATACACTAATCATGAATTTACATGTAATAAATAAAAGAAACAATAATTAGGGTATAGGCTAGTATATATCTGAAACCATTAAGTATAAAGAAATATTGGCATATACGCAGTTATTTATAAGTGTGCTTTCAAACCAGCATTTCATAATGTTCGAAGTAAGTTGATTTTGGCATCGTGTTACGACAATGAAGAAAATCCGGAATATACTAAAATGATAACTTGTAGGTTTTACGTGAATCTCGTGAAAGGATCATTGTGTGAAAAGGGCTGGGTAGGTGGGCGGATGGGTGAGGCTACTTCACGTCTTTTTAGGTCAAGTACTACAATATCGTCAATAATAGAGGATAGTGTGAGACGTATCATGTGTGTGTAACATTATGTTTGCTTTACGCCCCTTTTCAACAGAGTCGTATGAGGCGGACAGTTCCCCTAAGCATCGTTCCTAGGAAGAACCAGTACCAGACTCCTATCCTCTGTTATTATTAGACTTCCAATAATTATACTAGTTGCCTGAGGAAGTACATAACGAAACGCGTAGCAACTTTATTTGAGTTATGTTTTCTTTTTTACCATAATAATAGGTCAAGTACTGTAACATCGAATAGTGTGATATTACACATCATTTTCTTATATAGTCTGGGCAATGAAAAACAGACGAAGTACGATTTTTTCGTGGCACCGTTGTAAAACAAAAAGTGTTTATGAAGCACAGATGCCCTCTAAAGTCCAACTAGATAGTAAGACCTGACAATCAATAAGGGTCGTCTGCATGTGACGATTAATCTCACAACCAAATCGAAGGAGCTTAGGCCAAATCGTTATCTAGTTACTGGTCCGACAAACTTTTGTTACGGATGGATGGACTGACCTACAGATCGACCGACCGGCATGTGTAAAGCAATACATGTACATGTATACCCCTTTTTATAGTGTGAGACATATCATGGTAGAAAATATGTGTGTAACATTGCGTTTGTTTTTAACGCCACTTTTCAACAGAGTCGTATGAGGCGGAAAGTTCACCTAAGCATCGTTCCTGGGAAGAACCAGTACTAGACTCCTACCCTCTGTAAGCAACTGCCTACTTTCCCACATAAAGAGACGTGATTGGTAGCTGGGCTCAAACCTAGCAACGACCCTCTATCAGTGAGAAGTTACAGTGATTTGAAGTCAGCGACCTTAGCCATAAATATTTTCTAATACACTCAGACAAGCGAAAACTATCAATAATTTATCCTTTTAACTTACATCATGAGAAAATGATATCCAGAGCGAAGCACGAAATTAAAACAGTCGGTTCCTCTAAATCTCTGCCAACTCTGAATTATCTCCCATGACGGTATAGGATTATATCCGCGCTGCGAGATGGCGCCGAAATTAGAGTATTTGTACGCATATGTTCGAAATGGTAATGAAACGGATGCCATTAGCTGTCATGCAGTGTCACACCCTTTACAGATCTTTTCGAGTGTAACTCCTCGAGCGGTAGCTCTATTCGATGAATGACACCGTCCATGGCTCTTTAAACTGAAAAAGCATGTATGATGCAGCGCGCGTATACTTAGATTACAGTTGTCAATGAAAACCAGTTACACGACTAAACGTTATCTGGCCAAACGGTTAAGCAGAATTTACTTATTCTCGTAGGCAAATGATTCCAATGAGTTTGATTATACAAATGTACATACATAGCAAATTTCTTAAGATCGGGGAGCTACATTTGAAAAGATCCCTTTACGCCGGAATACGGCTCGAGTAATCGTTGGCCTTTAACACTGTTAAAACTTTAAACTGTTGTTACATTATACCACTGTAGATGATAATATATAAACATGTGTACAATTATAGTCGAATCTCCATAATCTTAATATACTTATAGATCATAAATTTGTGCAAAAACAGTAGTCATGTTAAAACTAGATTTCTACAAAGCTTGTAGAGTACTAGTATATCTAATGCATCGTTTTTATTTACCACTTTACGGTTGATTTATATTGAAAAAGCACCCTAAACGTGTCGGTAAAGCACCATTCGTGGTTTTCTGCTTAAATGGAAGTCTCTTTTCATGTTTTTATGCATTGTTGATAGTTGATAAATTCAGCGTCACAATAGGATTAAATGCTTAAAATTGTCAGTGTGTGTGTGTGTGTGTGTGTGTGTGTGTGTGTGTGTGTGTGTGTGTGTGTGTGTGTGTGTGTGTGTGTGTGTGTGTGTGTGTGTGTGTGTGTGTGTGTGTGTGTGTGTGTGTGTGTGTGTGTGTGTGTGTGTGTGTGTGTGTGTGTGTGTGTGTGTGTGTGTGTGTGTGTGTGTGTGTGTGTGTGTGTGTGTGTGTGTGTGTGTGTGTGTGTGTGTGTGTGTGTGTGTGTGTGTGTGTGTGTGTGTGTGTGTGTGTGTGTGTGTGTGTGTGTGTGTGTGTGTGTGTGTGTGTGTGTGTGTGTGTGTGTGTGTGTGTGTGTGTGTGTGTGTGTGTGTGTGTGTGTGTGTGTGTGTGTGTGTGTGTGTGTGTGTGTGTGTGTGTGTGTGTGTGTGTGTGTGTGTGTGTGTGTGTGTGTGTGTGTGTGTGTGTGTGTGTGTGTGTGTGTGTGTGTGTGTGTGTGTGTGTGTGTGTGTGTGTGTGTGTGTGTGTGTGTGTGTGTGTGTGTGTGTGTGTGTGTGTGTGTGTGTGTGTGTGTGTGTGTGTGTGTGTGTGTGTGATACAGTGATTCATTCTTCCTTTCTGCAATTGATATTTTTTAATGACTGGACAATCGCTGTACTGCTTACGTACATTAAGCTTGAACTATACAAGATGAACACCGTTTACTTTTAACGTGTTGCTTGACCGGAACAAATGTTCCAGTTTACGGTAAACTGACCGACCCGGCCTAATTTTGGCGTCACCGTCAAGGTACTTAAAGCCCATTAGCTTCTTAAATAATCAGATAAAATGATTAGAAATTTATTTCTTCTGAAACAATATTAGCCGTGATAATCCCTTTCTTTAGCCATATCTCGTAAACATGTCGTGAGATGCTTCGTTTTTGTAATATCATTGAAAAAAATATGTGCTACATTTCTATACATATATTTCGTGAATAAAAAAAGAAGAATTCGGAATGTTTTTATTGCAAGTAAAAGTCATTTTCACAGATAAGACATCTACCTCGATAAAATAAAACCTACTTTAATTTCAGCATCCAAAAAAAGCTCAGAATGTGGCTTTAAGGTAAAGCCCAAAAGACGAAATTATCTGAGGAAAAATCGTATCTCGACGTTTCTCAAGAGGTGTTTAGAAATAAAAAAGTATACTCATAAAAGTTTTCATACGTATCTTCCCTACTTTATTTTTTGTCAAATACATTTGTAATTCTAAACATGATTATTTTTCTAACTTTACCCACCGTACTAAAATATAGAATCATAAATGTGCCCATGTGTCATCATGACATGTTGATTTAACCAACATAGACCAGACTGGTTTAGCCGTCCGTATTAGATAGTGTTATTTATGTACATGAAATGTAAGATTATTTATCATAACAATAGTTCAATCTTCCGTGTTGTATTATAACAATTATAAGGTTAAACATTATTATGTTTAATTCGTGGTATGATAGACGGGTGTAGCACGGTTGTAAGTTTTTACTAAATTATTGCGAAAGAAAACACTATTTCCAACATTGGCCCACACGAAATTGAACACTTGTGGTGGATTTCTGTTTTCACGAATGTCAAGTACTATCAACGTACTGAAAGTACTCATGTAACCGAACTTGCATAGAATTGCACTGCAACATAAAACGGGAACTAGTTTAACAATTACATGGCGGACGTAGATAAACGTAGTATTTAGGTACACATAAGAATTCCTGCTCGCTGAGCGAGTAGCGAATAAGGAAAGAAGAACTATGCAGCGATAAATAAATACAGTGACTAACCAAAAATCTAAATATTAATTTTGAAGTAAACAGATAGTCGTAGGCTTATAGATATGAATACTATCCTTAAGTCTCATACAATACAATAATAATTTTACACTACAATGAGAAAGGTGTGAATGGTAACAATTTGTATACTTTAATACTAAGCCGAAACTGATCCGTCAATGTCGGTGTGGTCCAATGTAGGCGGTGTAGAACTAGCAAAGAGAGTTCATAAATAAGAAGATAAATACAGTAAAACATATGAACAAAGGTCACCCGCCAGAAAGCAAAATGTGGCCTTTATTGGAACTTGGCCTTTATTTTGGAGGTCATTTTGTTCTAAAAAAATCAATGATGTTTTTTTAAAAGCTAGCCTATATTGACATGATTAATTGCCTTTTTCGGGGGAGGTCGCTAACACAGGTTTGACTGTGTTTTCAATGAAATTAATGTTTAGCTGCTACCATGACGTGGATAAAAGTGATTTCCTCGTAAATTGCTTTCTCAAGATTGTTATTTTATGGAAATATGATGTTATTTGAGCATTTTAATGCATGCACGTCGCGGCGTAACACGGAACACAAATAAGCCACCGATACATAACTTGTCATGCAAATTAGATCGCGTCTTTGTATAGGGTCGAAATGTTAACATCGAGTTGCATCTTTCGCCGACGAAAATAAAAGAAATCTATTCATATGATATCATATATTCTCATTACGGCGACTTCAATATATAGACACATAAATTGCTTTAATGTTATCATACAAGATTCAATGCAGAGTGTCGTATTAGCATATTATCGAATGGAAAACACAATGGACATTTAATGACAAGTTTAAATCACATATCATATGTAATGTTTATCTTTCATTTCATATTTCAAAGGTTATGACCGAACTTGAGGTGTTCGGCCTTTTAATGAACTATTTTACAATTAGAACATTTAAAATGGACACTGCTATTATAATACGTCCTTTCTTTTCTTTGCCTTGACGCTTTAATGAATTACCGATATTTTTTCGTAGCGAAGTAAGGCCTTGTGTGTTTTTTCAGTAGTCATTTTACAATGGGCTATACTATACGTATTATATTTATATGAAAAGGTAAAATTAAATCGGAAAGCCTTTTAAAATTGTTGTTTTATTCCTAAATAATACATACATGTTTCGCCTGGTGACTCTTTAGTGCATTGACCTGTATAAAATTATATATATATATGACCGGGTAGCTAGTATAGGGCCAAAATGAATTGTAAAATTATTGCCAAAATAACATTTTACCATTTATCCCGACATTGTTTCTGTATTCTTTGAATAATAGGCCACACATCAATTACAAATGTACTAGCAAGTAAAGTAACTAATAAAATCGAATTCGTGTGAACAAACTTTTCTGTATCATTTTTTGATCGTGTTAGATATTAATCATGGAGGCCAAAATGAAATTTTAAAACTAGCTCTGCTCTGAATGTCAAATTATTTTACCACAACGTTCAGTTCTGACGGGTTTTAAGAAAGGCATTTGTTCACAGGATGGCCTTTATTTAGAGGTTTCCGCTAACACATGTTTGGCTGTAACTGAAATAAAGGTAACGCTGCGTTTTTTCTGTTGAAACCATGACAGTGCAAATATGTACGCCATTATTTCCGTTAAAAGTTGCCATCTTCCCCAAAACCGTCATCTAATCTACATACACAACCTTCATTGAGCGGGACTAGAAATTAATCTACATGTATAACAATAGCTTAATTGTGTTCTAGCTTGTTCTTATAAAATATGTTCAATGTATGTAGACAGAAGTGATCTCTCGTTTGTCATTCATTTACTAAACACGAAGCTTCGGCTGAAGACTAAGTTGTAGATCGGGCGTCGTGTTGGCGTATGACATAATGGCTCGTATATCAAACTCAAAAACGTTTTCCTAATCAGTCATATGTGTGCAGATGCAAGAAACGTTCCGTAAATCATGCAGTGGTGTCCAACATAGCGACCAACTCTGTGTTACGACTGTCTCGCTATAAAAACAGCAATATCTCGGACCTGTTTTCAATTTCTTCTGCTCCATGAGATAAATTGGTTCCCGTTGACTTGCCTGACTGTACAAAGCTTTGGTGTACTGCAACATGGAACGGGAACCAATCTTATCTAGTTGGTTTTACCAAGGACTTATATACATACATGGATTCGCAACTTCCATATTAACAGTTTAAAGTAATCAAATCCCGCGATAATAAGACGTGAATCAACGGGAATACAAGCTATTGTTTACAAAAGCGAAAATACGAAAAAATCCGTGATATCCGAATGATAATAACAGCGAAAATATCCGTGGTATTCCGAATGTTTAATCTCGGAGACGAAAGGATTATAAAAGATGTCCGCCATCTTCGAATTTAAAATGTTCGACTGATGCCTTTTTCAATGCTTATACTTAGACTTTGTGGATTATAAATGTATCTCAATATTTTGTTGCATCCTTTACCAATTTCCCGTGCCCAATTGCCAGAGTTTTAATAGTATAATCAAATTCGTAAAGTCAACACCCAAATACAGCTGTCGGACATTGCCGAGTATATAGCAATGCATTGTGGGATCGCCGAACGATATCGTTTGATCTATTTTTAGCAGTTGCGAATCCATGTATGTATATAAGTCCTTGGTTTTACATAGGTCTTTTTACTGTATTTTACGGAAACAAAATTTCTGTTAAACGAGTAATGTGGAATACTAACTATAGGAAAATGTCATTTGAGGTTATTACCAAATCGCTTACAATCACCTATAAAGGGCGGAAGTACCTCCGCGATCAAGACCGAAAAATAGTTCTATCATTTTATGAGCATATACAGCGCTAATCGCCCGCTTTCATTAATTAACACCGGTTATGATAAAAATTATGTGATGTAATGTTATGTTTTAGGATAGAAATATGGTTATTGTGCTTTTATTGTTTAAAAAGAAGCAAAAAATCAGAATGATGTACTACGCTTCGACCAGTGCGATCAGCGGATGACCTGACCTAACTAACACATTTCAAAAAACAAATTAGTCAGTTACGATAATTCAATCAAGACTGAAAGCGCAAAATAGCGCTGATGAATTAACGCAGGATACTTTTTGTTTTCGAATTTTCGTATTTGCAAGTATTCGCCACATCGCTAATTGTAACACGCTGATCATAGGCACTCGATTCCGTGATTTTTATACGTTTACAGACGTTATTTTTCAATTTCACACGTCAAACAACGCAAATCTGTCGAAAGAAAAATCTTCATTTGTTCCCTTTATTGGGTGTATAAAATACTCCAAGGTAGTGAACTCGCCATCTTTTCGATTGACGGTAGTGACAAAAAATAAGCGTGGGTCCCGGCTATGTATTTAGTGGTGAGTCACGATTAAATCTGTCATTTGCTGATGGTAGGATTCGTGTTTGGAGGATAAGGGATGAAAGGTTTGATCCTGAAAACGTCATAAAACATGATAGTTTTGGTGGTGGTAGCGTAATGGTATGGGCGGGATGGTGAGACAGCTTGTGACTACCATACTCTGCTAGGCATACACTGGATGTATTACGCCAAAATAATGTTAATGTACTTCAGTGGCCCGCCAAATCGCCGGATCTCTCGCCTATTGAGCACTTATGGGATCATCTGGGACGTAAGGTTAGAGAACGTGAACACGTCAATAACATTCGTGACCTTTAGCGTGCTTTGGAAGAGTAATTGGTCAGAATCTCTTCATATATCATAAGGAATATTTGTAGCATGTTTGACCGTTTTGGCTGTTAATGGTGGCCATACACGATACTGACATGTGCTATGTATTTTGTGTCTGATCCTTACCCTTTTCAACGTTCCGTTTTTTCCTAACGCAGCATCATCGTGAGAAAAAATTGATATAACTCTGCAGAGATAGCATTATTGCATCGGTAGAAAAGGTTTATTTTCGATTTGGTTAACTTTTCTTCGATTACGAAACAGTTACATGTATTTCCAAACTTGCTAAACTTTTTTTATAATTATAAAGTCACCTCACGCCCGTTTAACTCATAACGAGTGTAATTTATCCTTCGGCAAAAATGTTGTGAGGAACTTCCGTCCTCGTTGTGAGCATCCATATTGTTTGCCGACAAGGTAATTTTTTCCAATTTTATGACGAATACAAGCCTTGTTGTAAAAATATCGAAATGCAGTTAGCTAACTATGGATTTTCCGAGTACATGCGCACGCATGTAAAGATATTGACCAGGATTGACGTTTTGGATGTTATATTGGGTCGGGCAAGAAGTTAAAGTGACTGCGTCGTACGGTTTTACCAACAAACTGTCCACCAACATGCAGTATCTTTACAATGTAATACATGTGCTGACTCGGAAAACCATAAGCTAGCTAACTGCATTTCTATCTAGCGCATAAGAAAATTGCCGACCAAGATGGCCCCCAAAGGAGGTAAATATTGTAGATGTGGGAACTATGTTTTAGTTCTCATACTTGTTTCTGTATATTTAGATTACTGCTATATGTACTCATTTACTGTGTTCTTGTAAGTTGTCACCGCCAGCAAAGGACGGCAAAAAACATGTATTGCTTACAAGTATATGCCTACCTTATTAAATTGAACTTACAGCTGTATCATTACAGTATGTACATGTATTGTAATTTATTTAAAGTGCATTGTATTCTAACACGAGTAAGAGGTAATCTTGAATTATGTTCAAAGTCATAATATTGCATAATTTTTTTTCTCTGCTTATAAACTGGTAGATGAAACTACATTTTATGAAGTCGGTCTCAATTCTGGTGTTATTATATTAAATGTTTGCAATAATGAATTTTACCAAGGACTTATATATGTATTTATATAGTCCTTGATATTACTAGTAAAACTATTTTGTACAAAATTTGTTCTTTTTGTCCACACAAGTGAATTACGATTTTTAAAAAAAAATAATATAAGAAGGTATTTTGGTAGATGTCTGACTCTGTCTGTCGCACTGTAATGGAACATGGAGCTGTAACTATAAAGGGAAACAACCCTAACACTAATTATTTTGTTATTTCCCTTTATAATAAATTTCAACATGATCATTACATAGATGTCCAGGGCAGAATCACGTCTCTGTCAAGGATATGAGAAAGTTGAAAATCCTGGAACTCAGTGCTGAGAAAACAGTTAAAACCAGTGTGGTCCAGACTTACAGAAACAGGAGAAAAATTATTCTTGAGTTCAGCCAGAGATACAATATTACATCAACATCATGCCAGTTTTCAAGTGCCTTGGCTAGTTCATGAGCGGAACAGTGCAGAAACTAGTGAAATGCCCTAATTAATTAGGTTGAAATTGAATAGCTTTTATCAAATAATGAATTTTGTGTGTCACTGTCTTGTTTCACGGGGATAAAATCGGATGTTAATAAAAAAAATTACTTCAAATTGCCTTAATCAGGAATTAAAGCGAAACAAACTTATTAGATACATACCACCATATAGTCAAAGATCTATACTATACACATAGTAAAGTAAAGGTCTTTGATGCAGCTAGTTAGTTGAATTTTTATCTTAACAAGTTGTCCCGTATTCTGTACCATGATCTCCGCAAGTAACTGTTAACTTCCCCTTGTGAAAAACCAGATGGGGGGTTGAATGGCCTTAAATGGAATAAATGTCTTCAACCAAATCGTCACAGAAAACAAGTACTACATGTACGGCTGGAATTTATGAAACTAAGGTCCGTAGACCAAACATTCTATCTATTGTGTTAAATGGGCAGTTAAAAAAAAACGAAGCCTCAAATATAATATTGATTAATTTATTGATGAACCACGAAACTAGGAAGTTGAAACAGTCAATGAATGGATGCATGATACAACACTGATAAAAATCTGACACAAAAATATACTGTAGATGTTGTACATTGTAGCTATCATGGAACATGAAACATTGTAAATGTATCAGACACATGATGGTATTACACAAGTTCTAACAAGGTGATATTTGAATTAATTTGTAAAAACAGCTCATTTACTAGCATAACTAATGAGTAAGAACTTACGTACAGTGATATTGAAATTATGCATTTACCCATGATTCATTTCAACGAAATCAAATAGATAATCCAACACTCATTTGTATTGTAATATTATGAACCGGTGACCGAGTGCTTTAAATCGAGGTAAGATTACATTACTAGTAGTTTTTCCAACTAACTAGACATGGCTTACACAGAAAATATGAAATAAACATACAAATTTTTTAACCTAGGCCATCTTTAAAAAAACTTTATTTGCATTTAAATGACATAACTTAATACAGTAGCATGTATGTTGGTACGCATTTCTTATATATTTTTTCTTTATATGCTTGTACAAAGAACTGGAATGAATGTACAGAAAAATGCTTTTCTGCCAACGTCACAAACTTCTTTAGTCTGGGATTTTTTAGAGTCTGACCTGTTACTGAATATCAAAATTGTTTAAGGATGGTCTATTACTGAAATTTAATAAAACCGTTTATTTTCATCAAATATACCAAGTCATTACGAAGATTTGATAAGTTTAAAACAATGTAACTTCAAAAATCTTCATTGAGAACAGGGTTAATAATTTACACTGATGATTACACTGTGCCTTCCACTTTACACACAATAACCATCAAATATACAATTCATCAGTCAATCAAACTTATCTAAATTAAGAGAAATTTAGGAAAAAAGAATAAAGCACTATTTTAAAGAATTTTTTCTACTTTCCCTACAATGAATCGGTTGTAAGTACACAATTATTTTGAACACATTTCTTATTTTGCCACATAATATATAAAAAACATAAACAACAAAATATACAACAAATATTCACTATAACACAATATCAACTACATACAAAAAACATGAGAACAAAATTCACTAAAAACTTTACTGAAATTGCTGCCCAGTAATCAATTCAAGTGTATTTAATTACGTTCAATGATTTATGCATCAATGAGCTATGTATTAATTTATGAATTATTATAGAATTAGGTATCATAGAATAATCAAAATTAATCTGTTCTCCTAATTTTAACAAGAAAGTTACAAGACTTGTATTTTAGCTCAGTATTTTATATGCCAAACAACCAATCAAATTGTAGCAGATATTATTTAAGACAACAATATTCATGACACAGATCATTAAACATGTGCACACATGACATTAAAATATTTCCGTCTCAGAAACAAAATCCGAACAACTTGCTATTACGCGACAAGCAATAGACACCGTGTTACAATCTTAAACACTAGGATATAGACATATCACTAGAAGATTATCCACTAGCACAGTACAGTGAGATCTATATTGTTGTGATGTGAAATACAAGTCTAGCCATGTGTTGTATCATCTTCTACAAAGTCCTGAGCTTCTTCATAACTCACACAGTCAATGTGACTAACCTAAAACATACATTTATAACTTTATTTTATAATATTATAATGCAATACACATGACCATGATAAATTACCGACATTTGAGTTCAAAATCATTCCATTTCATAAATAATTACGCACATGATTACCCACAATACTGTTTTTCATCTATTTTCGTAGGGCTCAATTTTCGTTGTTTTACGAAAATGGCTATTTCGTGGGGGCATAAATTTGTTATTTTAATTTTTGAGGAAATGCCTTATCTCTGCATTTAACTTTGTTGGGGAATTGATTTTGTGGATCAACCGACCCACGAAATTAAATCCCCAACAACAATTAATGAATCCACAGTATAAGATAAGGACAACAATGATACCAGTGGTGTTAGTGTTTCTGATTGTATCAATGGAAATCAATTTCGTATCAGATTTTTTTATTTATTTCTGTGTTAGTTATTTATTTAAAGTGTGCTTACAATATTCTCATGACTATAATTATGCTATCTTAAAATGATCTTTTTTGAAAATAAAACATGAATTATAACACTTATGTAACATTTTGTAGTTACTATATTAATTATTCAAAATCATGGATTATCCAAAATATTTTGGTCGTTGATTTCAGATAATCATGGTATTACTGTAATCATGCTGAAAATTATGGAAATAGATTTGTTTTTGAAAAAAATTGCTAATTTTCCGAGGGGATGACACTGACTAAGTCAATTTTTTAGTAAAAAAAAAACGTGCAGACATACCTTGTTCCTGAATTTAACACCATAGAATTTATCAGCATGCTCCAACAATTCTGGTCTAAATGTGGTTGTAATAAACTGGGCATCTTGTGATAATTCATGAATCATATCTGAAAACAACATGATCATTAAAGAATAAACTAATCAAACATAAAGTTTTCCTCTGATATTTTTACATGCATCCTATACTCAGATGCAACCAAATTCCAGTCATTTGGTAATGTGGAATCAGAGAACAGATTTAAATATCAAGGCAAATGAATGTCAGTTAAAACATTTATACTGATAATACTTTCAAGACAGGAAATGAACAAGTGGAAAGCATAAGCTATTTTAAAAATATTTGCGAGATACTTAATTGAAGAGTTTAAAACTGCATCTCTTCACAATTTTACAAATAATTTCAAGATTAATCAAGCCATATTTTCTGGTTTATTTAGTTTCAATCACTTTAGCTTAATCATAAAATTAACACAAGTTTATTTAAAAAAATATATATATCCAATATTCACAAATGATCAGTGTCAATAAAGTTCAACATACATATAGACGACATGACAAACTAATCCTCAAATGAGGAGAAAACGTCAATAATAAAGACAAATTTTAAAAATAGTCAGTCGGCAGTGTTAATAAAATAGATACACAGATTTATTAGCAAATAGTGTGCCACATATCTGAAGGAAATCAACCACAATCAAACCTGTGTAATTGGCCACCTTTGAATAAAGACCATTCTTCTAAATGATCATTTAGAACAAAATGACCTAGAAATAAAGTCACCTGTCAATAGTAGCCATGTATTTCCCAAGGTGGATCTCTGTTAAAGGTTTGATTAATAAATTCATTCTTTGAATTTAGCTACATCAAAAACAGTATTGATCCATAAGCAACAATGTACACAAAAGGACTCGATAAACTGTTAAATCTAAGAGTTACTATCAAGGTACACAGAATTTAATACAAAGCAGTATTTACCTGCCACAGCTTTCCTATGTTGTGCATCCAGAGCTTGATCTATTTCATCAAACAGGTAGAAAGGTGCAGGATCACACTTCTGGATGGCAAAGATCAAGGTAAGAGCCACTAGAGATTTTTGTCCACCTGACAACTGCTGCATATCTCTCATCTCGGCACGATTACCACTGAAGGATACCTGAAGAAAACATAATATACAGATTCTGACAAGTTTAGTCTTTACTACAGACAAACCATAAACACAGATTGCTTAATTTTCCTCTACATGTGGAGAAATTGCCATTATTAGAGGAAGGGTAATTTAGCATTGGTTAGAATGTAGTCCAGGAAAGTGAACTAGCCCTCGTACTTAACTGAAAAACTGTTTAAAAAAGGGGTTAAACCTATAAAAAAATTTAAAAATCAACAGAGCACTTCATATACTCAAACGAACAATTCTCAGACTTTTTTTAATACTATAAAAATATTTTTTAAAGAAGAGAGGCTACTCTTTTTGCTGATTAAGTACAGCCCGAGATTCTAAAATTCAATTTTAAATTACTATTATGCCTTTACTTAATAATTCAAACTTCAGTGCATAAAAAATGTCCCCTGGGTCAACATAATACTTAACACAGTAATTCAAAGTTTCAAACACAATAGAACAGGAAAGGCAAAGCAAAGGCAGTATTGCTATCAATGACAGAAGTACAGTCATGCCTGTGTTCACAGCCATCGCTGAATAAAGCCACCCTGTTAAAAAAGTTATTCTTTATAAAGAGTCACAGATTAACGAGAACGAAATACCTTTGAATAACAGCCACCTGTCAATAAAGGCTACATTTTGTATTTCCTAAATGTGGCCATTGTTCACAAGTTTGACAGTAAGTAAAGATTAGTCAACAACTACTACACGTATATTAACTCAAACAGTATGAGAAATGTATTACCTTAATACCAACACCAGTAAATTGTTCAACCAGTGGTACAACTTCCTGAGATTGTGACTCATCATCATCTCCCTGGAAACAAAACATTACCATAGTAACCATGGAATCATAAAATACAGTAATACTTAACAGCACTACTGATTTCACCAAATTATCGACACTACAAAACACAGTGTTCTTATAATTGTTATAAACACTGTTTATTAACTAACTTATGTCAAATAAGAAAACTAGAAATGTGTCTGGAAGACACCAATGCCCCAGTCTAAGTGCTAATTAAAAAAGGGGCCATAACTCCTGTGCAATGCTTGGGATTTTCACAGAAATCAAACTTGACCTGTCAATAAACACTTTCATGTAAAATATGACACCAATCCATGTACTAATATTTCTTGAGTTATCCCTCAGAAACCAAACTTTGAATGGATGGCAAACACTTGATGCTCTACCACCATTTTGAATGGCGAGGGCATAAAAAGCTAGATAATTACCTAAAGATTCATCTCAAGTTTTAGAGTCATTGACCTAAGTTAAAATGCACTAACAAAGACACGATTGAAGAATGAACCAGTCCAACACCATACTTACAGCTTGGTCTGTGTCTCCCTTTTTCATCACTAACACAGCATGACCTTCTGGTGCCAATTTCTTAAAGATCTCACTGAAGTATTTAGATACCTGTATGAAGAAAATAACATCATTAAAATTGAATTCATAATATAAAGTACTGTAACAACCAGAACCTTAGACAATGCAGTATAAAAGCAGTATGTTAAATACCAGACCAGATGAATACAAGCTTTAGTTGATCACCTTCTAGCATATATATACAAAGATTATTTGTTTTAAGCATTTGTACATATTACAATCTATGAGCCCTTTATATCATTAGCCAAGCTTCGAAAGTATTTCTTAGTAAAGTCATTAATTTGGATTGTGATTTTATAGTAAAGTCATGGCATACCATTTCACATCTTGTAAGAAACACTACCATAAGAAGATTTATTAAATGAAAGAAGGTAGATCGCAGCATGAAGAATGATTTGATTGAAATGGCATGTGTTTGCATTGTACACCAAAGTATGAGATCCTGTCATATTGTGGCATGTGTCGGCCATGGAAGATATTGGTTCTGCATTCTTTAACAAGCTGGCAGCTTATCAGCAGGTCATCACTGATTTGGATCTACACAACATCAAGTGAGATCTGAACCCTCTACCTCGCATTCTGAATTTAAAAACCACTGTCACAAATTAGAGTAGACTTTTACATAAAAATTGTCTTACCTGTTTAAATGTTAGTTGTATAGCTTCATATTTACGGTGATCTAAGGCATTCATCAAATCAAGGATAGACTGAAAATAACCAAATGATTTATAAAATAATTGTAAGATTACAATAAATTATACAACAATCAATTCAAAGACAATATAACAATACAGTGCCTTTTAAAGCTTTATAATTTCAGTACAAATTTGAACTTTCAAGACTTTGTATTATCAATTTTCATCAATTCATAGTTTCTCATCATTTCTTATTGAAATATTATAGATTTTTACACAGTCTATACTTGTTGCACCTCTTAATTTAAATGCACACTACAGGACCATTAGCTGTTGATGAGTCATAAAACAACATAATATATAAATGAAATACAAGATACAAGAGAGAGTGTGTATGCGGTCAAATGCATTCAGATTTCTTGCCTAAAGAGTATAGTGTAATAGGCAAATGTTGAAATTGATTGAGTACATGATGGCTATGGTATGTTGAATTTAATTCATAAATTCGTCTTCTAAAAATGTTCAATTCAACTACAGTGTAACCTCCATAAATGGTCCTTCCTATTACTGTGTTACAGCCAGTATACTAACAACTGGCTTTAGATTTATGTTTTACACTATTTTCACTCTCTCAACAACAGCCAACTCCTTACAATGGCCACTTTATCCTTCCCATTGGTTGCTGTTGTAGGGAGGTTGTACTGAATCAAATCTTTAATTCAAACTGTACGTAAAACGCTCCAACAATTTTTCTGCATCAACTTACTGTGTGTGCTCTGTCAAGTTCTTCCTTTCTTTTAATCAGCTTTGATTTTTGTTCAGTAAAGTTAACAAACTGGTCCAATGCTTTTTTGTTCACATGACTATATCTCTTAAGTTCAGCATTACACTGGTCCAACTTCTTAAATAACTGAAATTTAACACAATAAACTTGCATTGATTTAGGTTTAATGCCTTTTTTTTCAACAATTTTTCTCCACAGAGGAATACATCCAAGATTAGTGTTACCAACATATGCATCATTTGTTCCTTCACATAATAAGTACAGAGAAAATTTGACAGACCAGGAGAGTTAAGGATAGCAAATAGTTTCTTTTTTATTATTAATACTCAGTTCAACAAATTTACAAATAGGAGGCTGGTAGATTACTTTTCATTTGACATAAATAACATACAAACATTGTAAACATAGAATATATACATGTTTAAAGCTGATGGAACATCCCTAGGAATGATAAAAACTGAATGTTGATCAATGTTTCATAGATTAAGTTTTCAATAATATTGCATGAGTCATATTCATAATAAGTCATAATCTGTGATTATTATGCTATTCAAATTCAATGTAGATTTGAAATCAGGAAAATCTACACAAGTTAATACCATACCTGCTTAGAACTGAGATTCTGATATTTCTCAAATGCGTCACTAGGAAGAGATCCCAACTCACGAATCTTCTTCATACAATCATCTTTCTGTAAAACAAAGAAACATTTACATCAACCACTCTCTAGTCGTGAACAATTTTTTCAATTAAGGTGCTTTAACAGACCACAAAGCAATAAAGAAAACATAATTATCATTAAAGCAAGTTTGCGATGATAAATGTGTAAGTAGTGTATAGAATCAAGACACCAAATCTTCACCTTAGTATTATAAAGGCCTACCTGATAAGTGTAACAACCGCAGATATGCCCTTTTAATTCTAAGGTGATGATACGCATTATAATGAAATACTATGATATGTACAAAATGTAAAGCTAGTAATAGAGTAATATTACTAAAATAGAGCTAAAAATTAGATAAATGCTCCTATATTTACCTTCTTCAGGAGAACTGTTTGTTTATTTGTCATTTTGTCCAATTCTTTTGAATCTTCACCCAACTTATCCTGCATTTCTTTCTCCTGACCCTGAAAGTATGGAAGACAAAAACTCTGAGTATATTGATCAGATCTTATTTGTTTATCTGTCGTTTAACAGACCATTTGACAGCTATGGACAGCTAAGAGCTGCCCCAGAAGGGGAAATAAGAATTTTAGATACAGGAAATCCAGGCATTTATATCCCTATTCTTTTCAAATAGCTTTATACTTGGTTCTTTATTGTTCCTGGTGTAAAGCACCTTTATACGCCTCGCCCCTTTTTCTTATGATTTTCTGGACTCGGTGCTTGGCTCGGTAGTTGGCCTGGGGCCACTGAAAAAGCATCCTCAAGAAATTCAAAAGGTAAATCTTGATGGATCAGAAAATGGCAAGACATAACACATACAACATGTGACATGAGAGATGCTAACTAAAAATCTCGGCCAAGATTGATAATCAGCACAATCACCACAGGCACTAATGAATTACCGTCCCTGATTTGACAAAAAATATGGAATATACCTTGTCCACTCTCTTAGCTATACGGCTAAGACAGCCTGACACTCTTATTTCAAATATCAAAATCAATAAATTTTTGGACCAATACTTATTACATGTACTATTTTTAGTATAAAGAAAGCAAAGCTAACCCTCCAATATTCAATGTTGTTTTGTAATTCCTTCTGCTCTTTATTAAGTTTCTCCAAATTATCCTCAGTGTCTGAAAACATAAAATTGAACAATAACATGTATACTAATTAAATAAATAATACTGATCAGCTTCCTACACTTTCATTTCAAAAGAGGATCATCAGAGTTTAACATGTCACCAATGACCAGGATCATTTAGTGACCTTTCAAGCTTCAACTGTGGTGGCAGACCTCTGGGTGGAACCACTGAACTTATGTATGCTAACTGGATAGCTGCTTTACATTATCATTTCTTTAATAAACAAAGTACAAAAGTGAAATACCTTTGCACAAAGGCCACCCTTTGGAAAGACAAATTGTAACCTTTATTGACAGGTGGCCGTTATTCAGAGGTGGTCTTTATTTGGAGGTTGATTTGTTCTAAATCATCAATGAATTTAATTAACAGGATGACCTTTATTCGGAGGTGGCCACTAACACAGGTTAAACTGTGATTGACTCTCGTGTGCCAGACAAGCATTAAAAATATTATGCTCGAATATGTGTGTCACACCCAAGATTTGCAAATCAATGGAAGTCCATACGATTTATTCTAAGAGACCAGTCGCATTTATACTTTTCTAAGTAACTGAAATTAAATGCCCAATGACAGTCTTCACGAAATACTTTTTTAGGCACTGGATAATTATTTGGACCAGTGAAAATGCAACATTTACTGGACCAAATGTACTTTAAGTGGACCAGAAAGAGTACACATAAAATTTTATATAATTTTGCTAAATACCATATTTTTCAAGAGTGATTAAAATATTTCATTGTTTTGTTCTGAAGCATGGCAAAATTATCACTGATAGATTTACTGGACGCTCAGATCACTTACCTTTTCAAATTTACAGGAACAAGGCCACTTCGGTGGACTATGTCCAAGGTCAAGGCTAAATTGGATGACTGCATTCTATTCATTAAAGATGGTACTTAAGTATATTTACCTTTCATGGAAGCCTTGATCTCTGCTAGTCTGTTATCTACTTTGTTTAAACTATCTGTAGAATCATCAAGCTTTTCTTTCCTCGTCATAACAGCTTCTTCCTGCATGTCGTTTAAAATTCTCTCACGATTCTTCATCAAATTATTTTGCAGTAAGTTTTCAAGTTTGTTTTTCTCCCCTTCGAGCTGGAAAGTATAATCAACATCAGTCCAAAATGAAAGAAATTGAGAACTGAAAAATGCCATTATGCTGTTTGCAATTAAATCATGTACATTATAAGAAATGGGAATGGTGAATTATATCCATGTTTCAATATATCTATAACCAGGAAACAAAGATGGATGTGTTCCAGGAAGTATAAATATTTCATTGAATCTGATATTTCACTATCATCAAATTTACTACAAACAATGTTTTACTGTTATATGGTTAAAGCAAAGAAAATGTCCACCAGTGAATTAAGGCCACCATGTGAACAATTGTCACTTAACAATCAGTTAACAGTAAAAGAAGTGTTAGCAACAGTTTAAAAAAGTGCACATTTGACAGTAAGTCTTCTGATTATTTAAACAAGAAGTGTTTGTGAAACACGGATACCCCCCTAATGGCAAACTGGATATTAAGACTTCGATCTATTGAAATAAAAATAAATAGGGGTCATCTACATGCGATGAAAAACCTCCAAACCAAATCTGAAGAGCTTACGCCAAAAAGTTCTCTGACGGACTGACAAGTGCAAAGCATTATACCCCTTTTCTTCAAAGGGAAATAGTATATACTGTCAACAAACCTTTATTCTCTCTTTCAACGATTCTTTGTTTTGTTGAGTCAGTTGTTTTATTTGATCATTTAATTTATCCATTTCATCTTGATCTTCTACACTCAATTGTGACAACAAGTCAGTCCCTAATTCCTCTTTAAGGGACAAAGCTGACCCTCTCATTGCTTCCAAGCTACTCTGCAAGTTCACTACACTTTTTCCCTAAGGATAGAAAACAGTAAAAAAATCAATAGTAATAACTGCAAGGACTTCTGTATAAGATGATTTTACATCCAATATCGGGAACAAAAAACACAGATGAATCTCATTGTATTGCATTGGTGTGAACTCGATCCTTTTTTTTCAATGACTTAAAAGTTTAAGCAGACAAACTAGGGACAAATTAAATTTATTTGTTTACTAAGGACGACATCTATCAAACGTCATATTGAAACAATTTAGTGAAATTAAGAGTCGTCATATAGTACCATCAGGATACTACTTGCCATACCTCGTATTAAAACAAGGTAAACAAAACTAGGCAAGGTAAGAGAAATCAGATATCTGCAAAGGATAGTTTGAAGTGATTTACTACAGAAACTTGTTGCAAAAATAGCATCAGTAGACTAGTCTAAGAAAGCATCAAGTAACTATATTATTATTCATCAAATTGTTACTAAATTAATCCAAGAATTACAAGCTTTCATTGCAAGCAATCTTTGGCTAGCCAGGTAAAAATCTCCAAAGTCTTGTGCTTAAGATAGTGGCTGACAAAGAATAGTGAAAGATTCATACTTTTCCAGGTTGACTTTTTTGTAGATTCTTCAGTTCCTCAGTCATGAGCCTTACATCCGCTTTCATCTTCTCATAATTATCTCTATTCTTACTATTTCTAGTCTCCATTTTCTGCATCTCAGATACAAGGTTATTAATCTGACCTTCAATCTCTTCCAGTTTACTCTTATGTTCTTTGTATTGACTTTCTTGTGTAGCAACCTAATGTGATATAAAATGATTTAAATGTTTATCCAATTATCTAACTTAGCGCATTGGACAAAGGCTCATAATCAACCATTACCTATGTTCAATCTAAGCAGTAAATAAGTTCTTATTAGCAATGTCAAGTCTTAATTATGTTTTTATTTACTTATCAAGAGTAAACAACAGGCATGTCAATAGAGCCAAATTAAAAATCCTGAAAACCGTAAGCGGCTGACAATTTTTGCCCAAAAAGAGGCCTTCCACCACACTGTTCGCATATTTAACTCAGTTTGTATCAAATAAAATCCTTCTGAGAAGATTAAAATGACAATAACTTTGCCATTTCTTGAGGTATTTTCATCAAATAATGTTTAGTTTGCGCAGAAATCATATAAAACAATAATACAGCTTATCACATTCACAATTGTTAATTATTTCCTTTGTTTCCTCCATGTAGGAAATCAGGCATGGTAGAAGCTCTCTATTAAAAGAAATTGGAACCCAACATCATGGCCATATAAAGCTAATGGTTTACATTTTGGACAGAAACTAATAATCACTTAACAATTAAGAATTTGATTCTAAAACACAGTACCTTCTGGGCATAGTCTTCCTTGGACTTAAACAAATCTAGTCTTGATCTTCTGTTGTCATAGTGACCACCAGTTAATGCACCTCTCCTGGATACCTGGTCACCTGTTAACATACACAGTGATACACACTTATCATATTAAAAAATATATCGAGGGTTCAGCGCAACAGTGTCGTAACTCATATTGAAATAAGAACAAGTTACTACAGTGTTGCGCTGAGCCCTCAATATGTCCTAATTACTACTGCAGGGACCAGTTTCAGAGACATATCTCAGCTAAGATAGACGTTTACATCTTGTTAATAACACACATTTCAGATACCTACCTTTAACAGCTACCAATAGATGCTAAAACCAACTAATTTATTTATTTATTGGAGTTTAACGCCATTTTTCAGTAATATATGCCGTCCAAGTCACCTAACCAGTTTTCCTGGACTGTATTCTAACCAGTACTAACTTACCCTTCCACTAGGAACTTACAACTTCTCCGATGTTCAGGAAAATCAACATTATTGACAAATTTTCATAGAAGAATATGACCAGTCACCTCAGTGCCATGACCATGAATCTAACCCAGATCGTCAAAATCCAATCAATAGATAAAACCCTATTTACATAAAACTATGGGGTAGAAAAAACTTTGTTGATTAGAAACTGTAACCTCAGCTTCTTAGTATGTCTCTGAAACAGATCAAAGTGCTTTTATGATATACTTGCATCTTAGAACATTAACATATTTGTTAGTAGCATTTTCAACTTGACCAGTACAAACCACATATTACTAATCAAGCAAGCAAATAGTATCAAAATTCAAAAGATTTACTTTTTAAGTACTGTAAATCACTTAATATTCGCGTGATCTTTATTTCGCGTTTTTGCCTACCCTGAATATATTCGCGTATTTATGAATTCGCGTCTGAAGGCTCTTAATTTAAACAAAGACCTATACATGTATGTATAGGTCTTTGATTTAAATTTCTTATGATTTTTATTTATCAGTATGTAATGAAATTTTCGGACAATCTTCCGATAGCAATTACGTTATATTAATAAATTTACGCAGATTTATGAATTCGCGAAGCCTTCCAATCGCGAATAATAGCGAAAATAAAAACATCACGAATAATACCGGATTTACAGTAATCAAAAAGTAACATTTGTGATTTTGATAGAGACAAAAATATGAGCCTCACCGTAAAGGAACAGTGTGTTAGTACTAGTAGTTAGTACCAATGACTTCTAAAACAAGAGGGCCAAGATGGCCCTATATCACGCCTACTACAAAATACTCTGCTGTCATTGGATGTTTTGACGTCACGTGGTGACCTAATATAATCTATATTAGGTTAACAGAATATATTAGGTCTGTAATGGAGTCATTCATATTTAAATTATTAGGTCTGTAATGGGGGCTTTTATTGCAAATGATGATGGGGAAGGTAGTCAGCGTGATATAATCGTTACAGGGATAGTAACTGACCCTGTAACTATTAATATCGCTCACATGACGATCACTGTTCACTCATTAAAACATTGTTTTGAACCGGTGACCTAGTTTTTGACCCCAGACGACCTATGTTCGAATTTGTCTTACATATCATTAAGACAAACAGTCTGACTAGGTTTGGTGAAGATACGATCAAAATTTGACATCAACAGTGTTAATAAGGTTTTCCTAAGATTTGACCTTGTGACCTGGTTTTTGACCCTAGGTGACCCATATTTGAACTTGTCCTTAATATCATTAAGACAAACAATCTGACAAGGTTTGGCCAAGATCCAATCAAAACCATGACATTTAGAGCTTTTACAAGATTTTTACCTAAGATTTGACCTTGTGACCCAGTTTTTGAACCTGGCTGACCCATGTTCATCCTTGACCCACATATCATTGAGGCAAACATTTTGACAAGGTTTGGTGAAGATCCAATTAAAACTGTCACATCTACAGTGTTAACAAAGTTTTCCTAAGATTTGACCTGGTGACCTAGTTATTGACCCCAGATGACCCATATTTATACTTGACCGTTATATCATTAAAACAAACGATTTGACAAAGTTTGGTGAAGATCCAATAATAACTGTGAAATCTACAGTGTTAACATGGTTTTTCATAAGATTTGACCTAGCGACCTAGTTTTTGACCCAAGATGACCCATGTTCGAACTCGTCCAAGATATTATGAAGACAAACATTCTGACAAGGTTTCATGATCATCCAATCAAAACAGTGACTTCTAGAGTGTTCACAAGGTTTTCCAGCAATTTGTCCTAGTGACCTAATTTTGCTACAGAAATTACCCATTATCAAACTTGACCTACATATTATTAAAATAAACATTCTGACAAAGTTTCATGAAGATCCAGTCAAAACAGAGATTTCTAAAGTGTTCACAAGGTTTTCCCTTATTTGGCCCTGGTGACCTAGTTTTTGACCCCAAATGGCCCAATATCGAACTCGTCCGAGATTTTTGTTGATATTAACGTTCTGACCCAGTTTTGCTAAAATTGAGCCAAAAATGTGGCCCCTAGTGTGGTCACAACATAAAGTTTGATGACGCACGACGCCGGACGCCGGACGGAGAGTGATCCTAATAGCTCACTTTGTCACTTTGTGACATGTGAGCTAAAAACAGCAATACTTTCTATTGAATGCACAAAATCTGACAGCATGAAACATAGATTACACCAGGTAACTAAACAGAGTTTGCAGATTATAAAATGAAACAAACCATCAAGTGTAATACAATCCAGATTCTGTGTACGTGCAATCTGTGTGGCTACTTCCATACTTCTACAGATTAAAGTCTTAGAGAACACATGTTTTAATGCTGGACTGTATTTATCTGCAAATCGTAACTTGCTGATCATTGGTATGGCATCCTGTAGAAATAAGAAGTTATATCTATATACAGAAACACTAGAATTCACACCAACTCTCTGATTTGCATTTGAATTTTATCTAATATTCATTAGTATCTGCTCTTTTAAGGGCAATTAGCTTTTTGAATTTAGTAATTCAGAACGATAAATAAAATTATTGTAAAATATAAGAAATATATTTCATTTGCTCTAAAACAGTATTTGCAGTATGCCTTTCTTTAGCCACATCTCATAAAAATGTTTTCAGATGCTTTTTCTTATTTTTTGCAATATCATTGAAAAAATACTGCACTATATTTCTTTATGTACTTAGTGGTTAAAAGGAAAATTTCGGATTGTTTTTGTTGCAAATAAAAGCCAGTTTCACTGATAAGACATCTTTCTAGATAAAATAAGACCTACTTTAATTTTAACATCCAAAAAGCTAATGTGACTTTAAATGCTTTTTGTTTGGTTCTATGTTGCACCAACAGAAAGGGTCATACAGTGATATAAACTGCTGTGGTAGACCCAATACAACCATTATCTATCAGCTATTTGGATATAAGGACACCTTTCTCACAGTCTGAAGATTTACTGGTCCAGGTAGGCATTTAAACCTCATAGCAGTGCGGGGCTAGTAATAAGTAATCATAGTCTACCACCGCCGCTCCTCTCTTGATAAAAACATTATTCTATTCCTACAGTAGATAAGCTACGATGCAAAGAGAAACACAGCATATTTAAAACAAACATACTGACAATAAACACATACGGTACAACCACTCTAGAGCGGCCCTCTGTAGAGCAACAACCTCCCTATAACAACACCTTCAAAATTTCCATAAGCTGATATTTACTATAAAGTTAACCTCTGTAGAGCAACAACCTCTCTATAACAACACCTTCAAAATTCCCATAAGCTGATATTTACTATAAAGTTAACCTCTGTAGAGCAACAACCTCTCTATAACAACACCTTCAAAATTTCCATAAGCTGATATTTACTATAAATTTAACCTCTGTAGAGCAACAACCTCTCTATAACAACACCTTAAAAATTTCCCTAAGCTGATATTCACTATAGATTTAACCTCTGTAGAGCAACAACCTCTAAACAATGGCCAATATTTGCAGCTCCCACAGGGTGTTGCTTTACAGAGGTTGTACTGTATACTTGAAAGCAGTCTTTGAAAAGAAGGACATGGTCACAAATATTTCGGCTCATTCCAGAGTAGACAATCAAATCCACTAATAAATATATAATGCAACATTAGAATCCTCTGAATTTTCTAGGTTGTTTCAAACACAATTCTATGTGAACTTAAATAATTCTAGTTACATTTGTTTCTGGGTAAATGGTGTCTCTATTATCGAGTCTGTTCAACGGCATGAATGTTACTTCGCCAGGTAAATGTTGTCTGTTCATTTCTTGTAATATGGCAGTTCCAGTTTTATCACTGTCCACAATGTGATGGAATAATCTAAAAATAGAATAAATTTGTTACTCATCCTGGCTTACTTTACAGTGATATATTAATCTTAAGAATAGAACACAGGGTTGCCACAAACTGTATTTTCATTTATTTTCGTTGGGCTCAATTTTTGTGTTTTTTACTAAAATGGCTTTTTTGTGGGGACATAAATTCGTGATTTTTTTTTCTTTTGAAAAGAAATGCCTTATTTCTGCTTTCAAATTCGTAGGGATTTGATTTTGTGGATGAGCCAACCCATGAAATCCACAAAATTAAATCCCTGACGAAAATGAATGATTCCACAGTAGTTGATAAATTAACTGACTTTTCCCTAATCATTCATATTTTTCACTGACCAATGCCACCTAATTGTGCAGCGTCCTTCCCATTCAGCCGTTCAATTCATCTATAATTGTTTTTCTCAGAAAATCAATTTTCATCAAGAAACATTGAAAACATAAATTTTCTATATTCACTTCAATCCAAAAGTAATTAAATTTTACTACTAATAAATACTGCTGGAAGACTGCTTTAGCCGATGATAATTATAAATTTTGACCAGAAATTTTTTTTTCGTAACTTTTCTGATATATAGCACTTTTCATACACCAAAATAGATTTCTTTCGTGGGGGTATACATGTAATTAACACTTATACAATGTGTTGTGTAATAAAAGACATTATACTAAGCAGATATCTCTTACCTTCCACCAGCTGTAACTTCTACACAGGTAAAGAAAGTTTTGTCACACTCAAACATTTCTATCAGAGTGCCATGGTAACCATTGATCAGTTCTGGATGCATGTTGCGTTCCCGGAATGATTGTAATACCTTCTGTACACTGTTTATACCATTTAATGTGGCCTGAAATGGGAATCCAATACTAGTATGCAGAAAATATATGTTAAAAAAGTGTGACTATAATGTTCATCCTAAATATTTAGCTGCAAACTATACATTTCAAAACCAGTCAATGAAATAATCACAAAACTCTGTTTGAAGATAAATTTGATTTTACCTTCCAGATTATTGATACAATATTATAATGCTTCTACAAAACGTCACAAGAGTGCCAGGTCACAAAATACGTCAAGGGGCATATCTCAGAAGTGCCTGGGCCGATTGGGCTGGTTATCGGATTTGACCGAGATCTCATGGCCATCAACATTTCCATCAAGTTTGGTGAGGATCCGAATAAAACTGTTTGAATTACAGAGCGGACACCGACCGTTGTGGATGCCCATCTGCCTGCCATGGGTGTTCCATAATACGGGCATATAAAAAATGGTAGAAAAAGAATCTCATCCAACATTTCATGAGAAAATGGCAGTTTTGGTACACAATCTAAGAAAAGGGTGAAGTTATCTGTTAAATAACTAACAAACTGTTTAAAACAGGTGTAAAACTTGAAAGAAATATTTAGTTTTATTCATTCTCATTAAAACTGAATGCAGTTACAACTGTAATAGAAATGATTAAAAATCAAAACCAATAGAACAAAATAACATGTAAAAACTCAGTGGTTGAGTGGTTAAGGTTGGATTGCTGACATCAAATCACTGTAACCTCTCACTGATAAAGGGTTGTAGGTTCGAGCCCAGCTACTGACCATGTCACTTCATGTGAGAAAGTAGGCAGTTGCTTACGGAGGATGGGATTCTAGTACTGGTTCTTCCCAGTCCGCCTTGTATGACTTGTGACAGTTGAAAAAGGGCGTATATCCAAACAAACAAACAAACAAACAAACAAACAAACAAATAAAAACAAATACCTTGCCAGTCATAGAACGTAAAGCTTGCTCCTTCTTGCTTAATTCATCTCTTAAAGACACCAAAGTTTGCTGCAAGACATTTTCTTCACGCCACAGAGCACTGAAACATAAAGATTTTGATATAAAGTTTTTACAATTTATTACGTTGGAACAGAGTTCTTTCCCTTTGATTTTTCACTGTGAACAGAACAGAACAGGTCTTCTATTTACAGTCACTGATTACAAAATACATATTTTGTAACTAAATGTGAAGAAATAATACATATACAAATAGTACATGGTATAAATGACAACATGGTAAAAACAAGATAATGAAGACTAAGTTTACCTTCTTTCATTCTGCAGTTCATCTTTTTTGGCCTTCATTTCATTATAACTTTTGTTGTTAGTCTCAATGATATCTTTGTGTTGTTCTACTTTCTGGTTTATTTCCTGTATGAATAAACAGAGGGTATTATAATTAAGAAAACTCAATAAAATCTTCAAAAAAAAATGTAAAAATGCAGTCGGCCACTTAGCCACTTGTCAGATGTCTGGAGCAAGTAAGTTGCCTTGGACAAACACAAACCTAAGTGTGTTAACATTATTCTTCTGACAGACCTACATCCAGTCTACATTATATAAAGTAGGTAAAGTGTTAAACCAGTCTACATTTTGTAAAGTATGTACACTATATGGCTAAGTTCAAGGGGACATAACTCTAGAATGTGAGGATTACTTGGCATGAAAATTGTCTTGTACATCTACACTTCATGGTGATGACTTGTAGTTTGCTCCACAAACTTGTGAAATAGTATGCGGACGGACGGTCCGTCAACGACTGACCGACGGAGTGACTCAAATATATTTTATATGTGCGAGTACAATTATACAGGCTGCTTGGCTAAGACAATCAGTAAGTATTCGAAAAAAATTGATTCATTTGAATATATATATTAGATGTACAGTACAACCTCTCCAGAGCCGCCCTCTGTAGAGCAACAACCTCTCTATAACAACACCTTCAAAATTTCCCTAAGCTGATATTTGCTATACATTTAACCTCTGTAGAGCAACAAACTCTCTATAACAACACCTTCAAAATTTCCCTAAGCTGATATTTGCTATACATTTAACCTCTGTAGAGCAACAAACTCTCTATAACAACACCTTCAAAATTTCCCTAAGCTGATATTTGCTATACATTTAACCTCTGTAGAGCAACAAACTCTCTATAACAACACCTTCAAAATTTCCCTAAGCTGATATTTGCTATAAATTTAACCTCTGAAGAGCAACAACCTCTATACAACGACCATTATTTGCAGCTCCAACAAGCTGTTGCTCTACAGAGGTTGTACTGTATATATAACTATAACACATGGATATATACATACAGTAATTCTTGTTTCTAACATCTCTCTACGTTTCTCTTCTTGTCCAGTGTCCTCAGTGAGTTTACGAATCTGAAAAATTCAGGGATATCAGTAAATAATTTTCTCTTTGAACAACCAAGACATTCACTGCAGAAGATATTAGTCTTCTAAAGAATCAGTTGGTATCTAAGGTGTCAGTTAGATTATATAATATAGCATTTGTTGATTCAAGATGATAACAGAAAATATAAACAAGAAGTGTATGTGAAACACAGATGACCCCTAAAGGCCAACTGGATAGTAAGACCTTGACCTTTGATGTACTGACCTCAGTATTAATAGGGGTCATCTACATGTGATGACCAACCTCCCAACCAAATATGAAGACCAGGGCACCCAAAAACCGACAATTTGCCGGTCCAGACCGAATTTCAACGCCTCAGACCGATTTGAGCAGCAGAAAAGTGTTAAAAAATCGGTCTATAAATGAGCTATAAATGTTTCATAAATTTCATGAAATTCGGTCCATATCGCATTGTACGCGCAAAATGTCACAAACCTTCCTGTATATTGTTCACACCATTCTAATGACCCCCAATAAACACGTCAAGATGCCTGCAGCGATCTTTTGTTAATCCAATCAATAGGGGGTCGATGGTAATTAGTCCAAACACGTGGTCACATGTAAACTGGTTCTCATTGACTTGTATGCACTTCGGTGCACAGCAACATGGAACGGGAACCAGTTTATGTTTACATGCAGACGATTTTACTCGTTTAACTCTAGAACAGTTCTGAAAGTTAATCGAACGCGCAAGAGATTTATTTACGTGAACACCGGCTGCATGGAGTTGTCTCCCGCGACGATCTTCAAATCTGTACTGATTGTTGACATTTAAAACATTGACATTACGATAGTCAGAAAGCCTTGCCCGATCATGAAGTAAAGTAAATATTAGATGTGAATGAATTTAATTCGCTCGATTTACTCTAGAACAGTCCTGCATGTTCATCGAACGTATACGGTTCCGTAATACATTTTCGCGACCCTTACTGAATTTAGAAATTGTTCTTCGTAGCTCGTGTTTTGGGTCTAATAATACATAATGGAGCATATTAATTTGTTTCTAATAATTTAAAGTTAGACTGTCACTCATATATTACGATAAACCGCGATGCTGCATGTTTTCAATGGTGACAACTTACGTATAGGTAACGTACGAGGGGGGGTACATTTTCGCCTAAAATGGGGGGGGCGACTCTGGACCGATTTTGATTTCAACTTTTTAGATGCCCTGATGAAGACCTAAAGTCAAATTGTTCTCTAGTTATTTGTTAGACACATTTTTTAAGCTGAAGGTCACTGTGACTACAACCTTGACCTTTGACCTACTGAACTCAAATTCAATAGAGGCCATCTATTTGTGATGACCAACCACCAAACCAAATCTGAGGAGTTATTTGTTGGACAAGGATTAGTTGCCAACAGGCGGACGAACCGATCAACATACCCTCTTTTCTTTGAAAGGGGGAATAATGAATGAAATTCTGCACAAATATCGGTGAAACTAGGCTTTGATCAACATACTTGATCCTCTTTTTCTTTGATGGCTTTGTTCAGTGATTTAAGTTCATTTTTAATCCAATTATCTCTGTCTTCTCTTGATGTAAACTGATTTCCTCTTCCTTGTTTAGCATACAACTCTTTTCTTCTCTGTTCAGCAGCTGCTAACCTGAATTAGAAGACATGGCCAAGTCTAGAGGTTATAAACCTTGTAAAAACTTTGCAGTCTGCGAAATCAGCACTTGTCTGGTTGTCCGGGACAAGTAATAATTGATTCGCATCCCATGAAAGACAATAATTCTAAATACAATCATAAATGAACTTTATAATAATGTTTGTTTGAACTGACAAACAATTCTTTAAATAATAGAATTTATCTAATGTGTGAAAAATCAAATTAGGCCTAAATTAAAAATATGTTTGTTTGCCCATTACCACCGACCCTGAATTTTAGAAGAGGGTCGGTAGGTAGGAAAAATATTTTATTTTATTTCTGAATTTGACCTTTACACTTCTATCTATTCATTTTATGTATTCTGCTACCATACAACCATTTATTGTGTGCTTTAATCAACCATAAACATGTACTCAGTGCCTTAACACACATTATTGTTTTCCTTCATTACTTCAAATGATACCTACTTTAAATGTTTATAAAAAGCAATGAGTACATGCATATTTTCCCAAGTATAAAAATAAAGTTCTCCCAGATTTTGCAATAAAATCTTTTGAGTTGGCATGATTTTTTCGGGTCTGTCGGTAAAGGGCAAACCAACTTAATTTTAATTTAAGCCTCATTTTTGGGTCAGACTTTGTTTCATCAGTATGTAACAAGCAACAACAAGAACTTTGAAGAAGGTCGAAGTTAATTCTTACTGTTGTGTACATATTTCCTCCCTGTCTCGTAGAGATTCATACTGTGGAGTGATGTTTTCAAGAGAGGTTTGTGTTTTAGCGATCTTTTCATTCACTTTCTGTAAGTCAAGTTCTAACTTTTTCTACAAAATAAAAGCAGAAAAACTCAATATTGATTCAGTAATAGTACAATATCATACTTAGCAAACCCACATATATGCAGTTTTAATATTCACCAAATAAATAAATAACTACTAATAGTAAATGTACCTGTTTCACATTGGGGAGTATAAAACCTGAAGCCAAACAGATTGGTGGAGATACCACAGGGAATTCTACAGAATTTGATTCTACAGAATTTGATTCTACAGAATTTGTTTTTAGAACTTTATGTCAGTTCCTAAATAATTATAAATTGATTCGAAATATTGTAAGACTAAACTGTATTCCTCAATTTATCTATACTTACCTTCGCCTTGGCATCACCTTCAAGATCATCTTGTATATCTTTCATTGTTAATTCTAGTTTAGCTTTTTGTTTTGTAAGTTCCTGGTTCTCTGTCTGGAGCTGTTCTTTCTCATCGAAGACGGTTTGTGTGCCTGTCTTCAGCTCACGTAGGTCTTTATTTATGGCCTAGATATCAAACAGATAAATCAGATGTTTCAGTGGGTTTAACACACTTTTTCAACAATATTTCAGTTACATACAGAGGCCGGTTATCCTGGACTGTATTCTAACTTTTACTAACTTACACTTCCACTAGAAACGGCAACTTTTCCATGTAAGGAGGAAAATAAACATTTTTGTCAAATTTTCATAGATTGGCATGACCTGTCTGGACCGGGGTTTGAACACAGATATTGCCCGGTTACAAATCCAGTGCACTAAGCACTAGACCACAGCCAAGCCATGTAAACTATCTACGTAGTTGCCTTAATAAATGGTGAAGCAATGAATGTTCTTTTTAGATCTGAATAGAGGATAAAAAGTTAGTTTTAACATTATTATAAGCATTAATTATGCTTATTTCACTGATTATTTTATTATTTCATATTCTGGGAAATATTCTTACTTTAACTTTGTCATTGGCAGCTTGTTGAAGATCTCTAAACTTCTGTGACTGAGCACCACTATTATCTCTCTTTTCTTGTAATTCATCCAGTTTTTTCTTAGTATCTCTAAGTTCATGATCGTGTATAGTGTACTCGAGAGATCTAAAATGTTTATACAACAATACATAGACGTCTCATCTTTCATTATTTTGAAATGAAACAACCAACAACAACAAGCTTATCCTCAATAAGAAAATATAAAAATAATGGGGCAATAATTAATATATCATCATTACACCTGCAGTAATAAAAACGTAAAAAATAATATCTTTTGATATAAACATGCACAACTGTGAGCCAAAAAATGCAACTATCAATTACCCTATGGAAAACAATTGAAACATAAGACTGTCTGACCTCATTCCACTGGCAAAATTTTGATTAGAGCCAGTAAAATGTAAATAGAATTACTGGTCCTTGTGTCCAGTAAATGCCTTTGACTTAAATCAGTAAATATTTTGGGCAAGTAACATTTGGGTCTGGTCAAGTCATGTTTTCTTATTGTTCAGTTATGTGGTACATTGTCTTTTGCATGCACGCACTTGCAAAACAAGTATTTAAGCTATTTCATTTCAGTAGGTACCTTCTCATCTTGTCCCACTTTTGATATTCTTTTAATTCCTCTTTTTCATTTTCCAATGTTGCTAATCTTTCCTCAATGTACTTCAATAAATCATTGATCTTCTCTCTCTTACCCTCTATAATAAAACATAATAAACATTTAACAATACTTCAAACACACATCTAAAATATACTTAAGTCAAATTTATGCAGTAAGACCACATCTTAAACTACATAATACCTTCTTTGTGGCATGATTTATTCAAAATGGAAAAAAATAAACATGAAATAAAAAACTATTTTTAGAAACAGGGTTCCCATGATGGTGAAATAAAGTCGTTTTTTCTACACTTGATGTAAATAAAGTTTGTACAATATTGAGTTTACCAAACACTTCGAATCAATTTAACAGGACTGAAGCTGCAGGTAAGTTGGCTATTTCATAGTCTGTTATTTCAAAAAGGAAATAAACATTTTACCAGTTTCTCTCAAGATCTCTTTACTTTCTTCCTTTCGTTCATCATATACTTTGGTACCAGCAACTTCTCTCAACAGTTTTAATCTTTGAGAGTCAGGGGCCGTGGCCATTTGGTTAATCTACAAATAAAACAACAGCTTTTACAGCTAAAACTTAGGAAGTTCCAACGCTACAAATATAAAATTCGGATCAAATGCCCTTTATGAAAAAGCATAATTTTCCCCAATTTCATCCCTAAACTCTCCAGTCAAATTTGAATTAGCAAAAACAAAAACAGTTACATACAACTTGCTGAAGTCTATTGTTTTTGCATGTCAAACAAATTGACTATGGACATAGATGCTTTACTGAAAAGTTCAATAGCCAAAATAAAACAAATATTGTGTTTTTAACGCAATAGTAAAATTTCCCGTCTAGACATAATTTCCCCTCTTAGAAGGACCAGCCCCCAAAGGCCTGGTTACTGACAACTTTCAAAATGGTAGGCAACTCAGGAAATCAGTTTAGATTAACAAACTGTCATATAGTACCTATATAAGGCTGATTAACTACACAAACAAACCTATTTAGTACTATAATCATGGACCACTGATACTTTTTTTTATTATTAAACGTAAGCTTGTCCTTCAAGTGTAACTGATGATGAATTAATGCATACATACCTTTCCTTGTTTGACAATGTAATACGGATTACTTCTAGAAAACCCTGCACTTTCCAATAAATTCATTACATCACCTTTCCTGTAAACACAATGAAAAAAAATGTATACAATTCAGAAGTTTATTTTGAATATTTAAGATTACATTGATTTTATGGATTTTCGAAGAGCAAAGGACACACAGAGAAAATGTCTGCAGTATCTTACAATTATTATTATTATTTTTTGTTTAACACTGTTTTTCAATAACAATAAATTTTTCAGTAATAATATAGTTTTTACAGCAGCAGATTCTCCTAACTAATTTTCCAGGACTGTATTCTAACCAGTACTAACTTACCTGTCCACAACAAACCAACAACTTCTCCACATGTGGAGGAAAATCAACATTTCTCTCAAATTTTCATGGAAGGGTATGCCCGCTGTGACAGGTATCAAACCTAGTTACAAATCCAGCACACAAACCACTGGAACACAGCCACAAGTAAATTTACACTATGGTAAAATCGTCTACACTAATGTATGACATATAAATCAAATATAAGCAAATTCTACGATATGCTACCAAATAAATTAGATTACAATTCTGTAAATGTTAACACATATTAACTTTGAAGAAATTGAGATCAGTACTTACGTGACCATCTTTTTATCTAAGAAATACTGATCTTTTTTGGACCCAATAACTCGACGTAGAACAACTTCATCTTTCTCAATCTATAATCAGAAATACTTTAGAGTATTTTTAAATAACATCGGTAGATTATAAGCCAAGCAGCTTCTGAACAAATTATACAAACAGTTTATGTGTCACTGAATTCGGCTATGATCTATGTATTACACAATACATTTATGAACAGTGCTCCAGCTAGACTTTGGGAAGGGCAGGGCGTTGGCAAGGACATTAGGGCACTTGTAACGCGCGAAAATCTGCATAGCACACAATACATTTGCAGCATTTAAATAAACTAAAAACCATATGTTTCTTATTGTTGATTATTTTATTTCTTTTTTTGTGTTTTGTTATGACACAAGGAAGGGTAAACATTTTTGCTTTAACCACCTTTAAAGACTCAATTCTAAGAGTGCCCAGTGCCCATTATTTTCATATATTGTAACTATCATATATATATATATATGTATCATATAACAATTTTAATAACAGAAAAAAATATAATGTGTAATTCTATTCTCAAAATTTTTCAAAGATTCACACACCCTGTCCACATAGTTTAACATTAACAAGCACAAAAAGTAACACATCTTTCGTTTTAATTTTCATTTTAGTAACTAATCAATCCAAGAATTAGACTCTCAACAACATAATTTGTTTGTACGTTTTTCCGTAAGATACGTCATTCAATACCGGAAGCGGACCGTACAACGGGCGTTTATTCATTATTATTATAATTAGCTTTATTCGGCGATGTTTCGACTTTATCGTTAAATCGATAAGTAAAGCGAAAGTAGGTTTTCGGAAAACGGTAAGGTCATGTAGTAGTGGATTAACTGATTCACACATAGATTTTCGATTTATTTCATAAATGTGACGGCCCTTTGCAATTTCTACTTGAATAAATGTCTACGATAGTAAATACTTTTCAAGATGCTAATTGACCATGACTAAGTGTCGGTAAATTAATCAAAGTCTATCAGTTTAATTGATGCGGTTATATGCATTTTTTAATCCGATCGAAAATGCCCAGGGCGTCAATTCCTTATCTAGTGTTATAAACAAATGCACACCGGTAAAATGACTTTGTTTTGACAAGATTGGTTCTGCGAGAAACAATGCGATTATACACGATCTCATGTATGCCGGTAACTAGTCGTCAAAACAGTTACACACGTGATTAAATATCGACGCGAGCAAGCATGGATTTCACAGTTTCAATTAACACGCTTTGATCGTAAACAAAACGACTGATGGTAGAAAATAGGTCCTTTATAAACGATGTTAGCATGATTTGTAGGGCAGGGTCTTTGAAAAAGGCAGGGCATCTGTTTTTCTGGGCAGGGCGCGATGCCCTGCAGAAACGGGCTAGCTGGAGCACTGATGAATTAAACATTTCAAATAGTTCCACACAAATAAATATTCAAAGACCATCTCAGTTCATGGTGGATCAATGAGTTTAGTTTAAATGAAAGTTTCCTAACAAAACAAATGCTTATAAATAGGCTTGAGTTAAAAACACAGGTTGTATTATAAAATTGTTAACTCAATACCTATTGTGACAGCATGATTAAATATGACTGAACCAACAATCTGGTATGAAACAAATCAAGCAATCGTCATCTAAATATAAACAAACAGTGTACATGATAAAATATGTTTATATCAAGTTTTACACCCCTTATCATAATGAGGCAGACAGTTCACCTAAGCATCATTCCTAGGAAGAACCAGTACTAGACTCCCATCCTCCATAAGAAACTGCCTACTTTCTCACATAAGAGATATGGTCAGTAGTGGGGCTCAAATCCATGACCCTCTATCAGTGAGAGGTTACAGTGATTTGAAGTCAACGACCTTAACCATTCCACCTCGTTCTGGTATGAAATAATTCAAGCAATCTTTATCAAAATATTTACATACAGTGTACATAATAAAATAACAACTAACCGGAATTCTATTATCCGAATTATCAAAGATTACTTCTACAAAAGCAGATATTACACGAGGTCCAGTGCCTTCGTGCAGCAATGCCTGTCGCTGCTCAGGACGTAAATGACTGAACTCATCCGACAAGACAAACTGAATGGCTGAAATTAAAATGATAAGTTTATGTAAGAACCTAGGTATGAAGTCTTTTATATGACAGCAAATATTTTTACCTTGTTACGTAATGAAATATGTTCTATAAATAACACAAGACAGGACCCTCCTTTGTCAGTCAAGCTTTTTTAAGGAAAAGGGGAAGAAGCTTAAGGTTTATGATTATTACTATGGAGGAGGCATATTTAAGGAATATTTATAATCATATTAATGCATGATATATGGTTTTGGGGGGAAATATTGCTTGTTTTCTGAGGGGAACACACCAAGTGTCACTTTCTTAGTTTAAAAACCGTGGTCACATGATTCAGCTAGGAACAACCAATCATTCCAGGTACTTATCTATTCCCTCAATATTCAGAAAACATTACATACCCGGTAAGCATCATATAAGATAAAATGACCTTAAATGTCAATTTTTCTGTAACTTAGGCAAAGATACCATCAGTCCTGAATGTAAGTTTAACTTAATACTGAACAACTCAACAAGACAATAAGAAACTAAAATTTTACCATAGAAAAAGTTACTCTTGCCAGATCCATTTCTTCCAACTGAAATCAAAATCATTCATTTTATAAATATTCTATAGACTACACATTTGAAAACAGACAGCTGACAAATCTGAGAAGTATTCTTTCCAAAATATCGAAGCATATCATAACTTTTTTCTCGTCTTCGGCAACCCTTTTGTCTCCGGTTATTCGAATTTCTGCACATCTATGCTTGACAGACACATATCTTCCTATGATAACATCCGGGACCATAATAAGTATAATGGTTTCAGATCACATTAACTCTTTGAGTGATAAACTAATATTTTCAACTTCAAGCACATTTGCTTTCTTTCAAAATCTTAGCAGCACTTGGTTAAGAGGGCCGATGCTGCATAATACAACAATATGTTAGATTGTATTTTTTGTGATCTTATTTCATGACCCCCTATTTTCTTAAATGACCTCTTTTGTGAAAGTCCAGATTGAAATCTGATGAGGGATGGTCATCAGCACTCATTTTCAATTCGATTTGATCCTTTTAAAAATAATAAGAGTACATTTATCACAGTTCTAAGCCAGAAATTATTAGCATAAATATATAGAAAAAAATACCATTGTATACATAAATTGTACCAGGTATTGCTAAAACCTACCAATAACATTATGTTTGCTGCTAAATGGCTCAACAACAGTTTGTTCTCGGTAACTACGGAACCCTTGAATAATAACCTGAAATGATGATTTGTTATTATAAATAATATACTCGGCTGGCGCTAGCTGATTGCCAAATCGTTATTGGCGAGTCAAAGTCGAATCAGGCAAGTTAAAATTCTCAAATGGGCAATAAAAATCGCAAGACAATTTGCTATCTGGCAATTCTAACAGGCCTTGATAATCCAATACTTTAGTCTCAAATATTATACACACTTTTACACTGCAGACAGAAGTAATATGTGTGACAAACGATGCATACATGTCGATTGTTTACAAATGTCAGTGTCAACACCAATTTTAATTGCCCCAGATGCAGATGACTCTACTATGAAAACAATCGTGAGTGCATCGTTAGTGGTAATGAATGAAGTCTGTACCATACCAAAATTGCTTTACACTTTACTGAAGTCTTTTTTTTTTGTAAGTTTTTATTGACACTTTACTACAAAAGTTTGTCACGTTGAATTTAGCAGTATGGTCAACAAAGTATCAAATACTCCTTTATTTTCAAGCATGGTTGTTAAGATGAATATGGTTAAGAGCCCACGTTAGAGCATGCTGATGGACCAAGATAATAGTCTGTGACAAACTCATTGATCTAGTGTGAGAAATTGCAGATGGTGCAAGAAAATAAACAATGTACCCAAACCTAAACTATGAGAACAGACCAATATGCTTTCATGCAGAACATTTATATTTATGCGGGTTTAACACCGTTTTTCATCAAGTTTTCCGTTGTATACGGCATTATTATAAATCGCATCAAAAACCCAGACGAGACCAGCAGGACAAAGATGGTCAGTTTCGTGCAGCTTGTTACGGATAATTCTACAGAAACTGCGAATCAGAATTGCCTTATTGGTTGCTTACCTGTTTGATAAACATGACTGCAAGTATAAAAGGCGTCACTTATTCTGCATTTGCCCGGAAAATGGATCTATGTTGGCATTGATTTTCAATTGTTTACATTTTTATAAATACAAAATGGCGGTAAACTGATATCGCTTACGTAAATGAAAATATATAATCCATTTTTTTGTGTTTATATATAGTTATGATTCAAAGTTTGATATAATTTTACAAGCAGTCAAAACTGAATATTGTATGGAAACAAACTGAAGAATTGTACTTGTATTTCATAATAACAAACATGTTTTCATTTTTTCATTGATATATGAGATTGTGGTAAAAGCCAGTATATAAAATGGGACCGTCCGTTTACCGCGTATTCGATGTGACTGTGTTCGATCGATGATTCCTTTTCATATGAACGCCAAGGGCTTTATATACACATACATGTATGTAATAAGTCCTTGTAAACACTAATTATTGATTAAACAACAAAACTATTCCGTATAATACTTCTTGTATGTAAAACTAAATCATAAATAAAAGTAATACATGCATGGTCGATACATTATACAATTCAATGTTTGTTAATTGGTCTATTCTTCGGATTTTATACAACATTTGGATTTAATTTAACTAAACTAAAACGATCACAGCAGTGAGGTACCAGTGATTACTTTTCACAGACCATATCAAGGACTTATATACATTCATGTATGTATATATATAAGTCCTTGACCATAAATATATATATAACCACTTGAGCACGGAGGCGCTTTTTTATACATGTATATGTTTATTGACAAAAATTAAGGACTTATATACAAACATTAAATTTTATGTATTTAAGTCTTTGGTATTGACGAAATATTTTATTTTCATATCCGTAAAATACCAAGCATGATTGACTGTTCACTTATATAATTTAATTATTAATACATTGATTTTTTTCAGTTCATATAATGACGTATAATTCTATTATATCCAATGTCATGATATCTGGGGCCGGATATGCACAGTATGTATATGTGTACATTGGTCCAAGATGATGTAAAGCCCATGCCTGCTTAAATGCAGAATTCAATAAAAATGGAACTGCATGAACCTTTCAAAGACTAGCAGAAAGAACTGACCAGTGTACGTACGTGCTATTGACTATGACCCAGACAAGGACAAAACTCTTGCTCCGAATGTGTATACATGTATATATCTATATAATATATATCAAATAACTCAATGCTTAGGCTATATACAAAAATAGTAATGGTTAATTACAGCTACGTACGTACTTTACCAGTTAAAGTAAATCAATTAAGAAGCTATACATACATATCTGAATCATTTATATTTTTTTCTATATATACATACACTTTCATACTGAGGAGGTAGGATCTGCTTGTCTACAAATATTTTGAGTGGTTATGGTTTTTGACTAGTATAATCACTGGTCCCTTGCCGCTTTGAGTTCGAATTACACCAGCTAGGGACCAGACGAACGTTTATCATTTATGTATTTGTTTAGCTGTTGATTAACAGCTTGTTCGACAGCTGTGGCCATTTCAGAGCCGCCCTAGAGAGAGATCGAGAGAGAGAGAGAGAGAGGGTGGGGGATAAGATACAGAAACACCATACCGGTCATTTGCGTACATCCCTACTAATTTCGAACAGTTTTCCTGATTCAAAGCACCGATACATGCATAGACCATTTAAACACAGTATTTGGTTCGGCAGTTGGGATTGGGACACTGAAAAATCATTCTTGAGAAAATCGATAGTCGAAGTCGAGAATCGAACCCACGGCCTTTCGTTTAAGTAGTCCATCGCCACCGATCACACAATGTCATGCACAAGCAGTTCAGCTACCAATGAAAATCAATATACAAATGTACGTATTGACAAGCAAATGCTTTCACTGCATGTAAGAGGACTTGACTGTAATTTTTATCAGGAATATAATACATGTATCGGTATTGCTTGACCTACATCGTTGGTAATATCAAGGATCGACTTATATACATATATGTATGTATATAAGTCCTTGGCAATATTCATGATGTTTGTTCGAAGAAACAGTGCCGGATAAGTTGTACTTCTTTGCAACGTTTGATGTGAGGACGTATTGTTGTGTTTCCACTTGTGTTAATTAAGAGCAAATAACGGTCGCAGTTAATATAATGAGACACATCATGGCTAAGTATTTGTTAATGCCAATTAAATACTTAATGCCACTTGAATCAAGGAGAAATTAGACATACCTACTTGTAAAGATTGTTCCAAAATTACTTTTAAAGCGTTTAGAATTCAGTATTTTCTGTTGTCAGCTAACACAGGGACTCTGCATTACATAATTACATGTATTATATTGAGTACCTGGCTAAATAAGAATAAAATTATGTCAAATTCAATGTGAAGACTGGTTTAAATTGTTTAAGACTGGGAACTGATCTCCCACAACAAATTACATAGTATGTCTTTACTATTCTTAAGTTAATTGTGATAAGATTATATAACTTTACAATCACTATTTTGTTGTAAACGTCAATTTATCAATATTTCATTTACAGATATCGCACAGATATTGGTCTAGCTGAATCATAGATATTCGAATTCATTCGAGAAGGAAAATAACAAAAGGGACTTAAAAATAATCACAAGTTTAATACATGTATACATAGTCTCACACCGTTAATGATATTTTCGAAAGGTTTGTTCATGTCCAAGCACTGTTCACCAAAATATGAAAATATGTCTAGTAAATGCTTTAAATTTGACAACATAATTCTACATTTGCTTATATTTTGATCAACCCTCGCTGCATGTATTATGTTTACATCAGTGTGGAAAATACCGAATTTTCCTGGTTGGTCAATCAACTGCTTTAAAGATTTTGGTTGGCTGTTCGAGTTATTTACGTTTGTTTTAGTAAAGTCTGAAGTCTTTATGAACGAATGTACATGTACTTATACACTGTGGATAAATAATCACTACATTAACAACACAATACATGAATGATACGTAACAATGATGATGTTTAAACCCATTATTCTGATCCTAGTTTATATGTTCTATTTAACTGAAAACAATGTTGTTTTATGTTTTCAACGGAATGTTCAGAAGCAACTCACACGATTAGAAAGAAGGTAAGTAAAATATTATATAATATTCAAATGGTGTATTTTAGTATAACGAAAATACGCGGACAATCTTCAACTTTTCACTTGCATAACCTCTGTCTAGTTAATCATTTATAAAAACAGTGCAACCTCTCCAAAGCAACACCTTTTGGGAGTAGCAAATTTATGTTGCTCTTGTGAGGTTGTTGCTCAAGAGAGGTTAAATTAATAGTTACATCGAGCAATGAAAAAAATCATGCTAAATGAGGTTGTTGCTCAAAAGAAGGCCGCTCTAGAGAGGTTGTACTGTATATTTACGATTCTATTCACTTTTATACTTACGATTAATAGTACGCAAAAAAACAACACACAAGGTAATTTAATATACGTTCATTTTTCACAGACTGGTGTCTACTCTAAAAACAATAATATTGTTGATAGATTTAACGCTTTATTAAAAAATGAATCTTTATAGCTATTAATACAAATAGCAATCAATCAATCAATCAATCAAGCAATCAATCAATCAATCAATCAAAGTACATTAACTAGCAGATTTTAAACACTTTGTACGGGAGCGTTGAGGGGACAAAACTTTCATATCTCAGTAACGACTAAGGGAATAAGTAGCTAGTACATTGAAACTTCACGTATGTCTTTGGACATGTAATATAAGGATATTAGCCATGTTTCATGACTCTGGTCTGCGCTTTGATAAAATTATACCCCGTTTTGGACTTAGAAGATCATGTTCATATATCTCACTTATGCTATTGCTTTGAAACTTCACTATGTTATCAGTTCGGTATAAGTAAAGCAATGCAAGAGTATATATAAAATCAGACACCACACGCCAAGCTCATATTTTACACCCAGTTTTACACAGTTATTAAATTCGCCATACTCGAATCATATAGCTTTACCTTAATCTTGTTCTGTTTTGCCTTTACAATCTCTGAATGAACACATATTTGTAGCTGACCGTTGGTCCATATCTGCAGACGCCATCATCGCCTGTACTATCAGCCAATGGTGCCTTTCCATAGGATGTACGATGTATAAATATATTATGAAATTTCGTGAGTTAGTAGAAAGTTTGTGTACTCACGACGATATTTGAATGTATTTAAAACATTCTTATACAAATCTTGGTCTGTGTCTCGCTGTTATTGATAAATCATTAGTTATTGTCGTGTCTTTTTGTTTGCTAGTGAAATTTCTATCTAAATTTCTTTTAAAAGATAAGTATTCGTTTTTCGTATTTGAATATTCGAACATCTCACGTCTCTACCATTAACTATATCCTTTTAACTTTTAAGGACCGCATTTTGTTTACTCCAGGTATGAACTTGATTTATCCCAGACAAAAGAGAGCATCGGCGATCTATGGGCAGCGTTAGATACCATAAATGAGAAATGTTGCACAAATGGAGTCCAAGTTACCAAGAGTCTCAACGTCACAGATCATTACAAATCATCTACTGCTATTAACACGACCGAATTCAAGAACACCCTTCGAGTTATGAAACGTGCGTTTTCTGAGGAAAAGTCATGTCTACGTGGACAATGGAATGAGGTACTTCAAGAGCTAGACAAACGTGAAGACAATGTTGAAGATATGTTTGAAGAAATGGCTTCGATGAATGCCAACACGATGAAATCCAGTGAAAATACAAAACACGACTTGTGGAAGATACGAGATCAAGTAGCTGAACTCAATGAGCGAATGGGTATGATTGAACTCGATTTAGGAGGAAGGATACAAAAATTATATGAGCAGTTAGATACCATCACCGACGAAGCGAGACGGGTTAGATTGCTACATAGACCAGGTATTGTCATTCAAAGTAGTCTTAGATATATCTTGTACGTTTGATTTTTGTAAAAATGGAATACGGTGAAGTTCTGTTATGTAATTTTCTTAAAATAGGCCATCCTTAAACAATATTTCTTTTGCGGTAACGCTAACTACTCAACAAATAGGCCCCATACCCATCATTTTGGCCTCTCTGGTAGCATTCTGACATAATATATTTTTGGTTTCAGCAAAAAAAAAATCCTACCTATCCTCAGAAAATTCTCTCGGTAGGGAAACCACACACAAACATTTTTAAGCATGACCTTAGGATCGAAGCACTTGGTCATTGTACACGAAGTAAATAATTCGATTAGGACAGACAAAATAGTTACTCGACCGACCTAATACCGACTCTGGTTTTTAAACAGCAAAATTCAATGAACGAAAACATCTGGGGAAGAATCGTGCATCCATTGATTGAAATAAATGTTTAGAAAAATATATAAAGGACATGTTTTGGGTCACCTATTTATTTTTGTATAAGTAAGCAGAAACGCGGCTTTATTTTTCCAGTCTTATCACATATTCCTCTATGAAACCATCTTGTATATAATTATGATATGTGTTTATTAAGTTGGCTTTAGACAAATAAATAAACACCACGTTTTCCTCTTACACCTTACACCTCTTACTGTATGGGGTCGCTAGTCAGTTCGTCAGGGATACAAACATACGGACATCGCTCTTGAGTCGAACCCACGACCTGTCGACCAACTTATACACAAACATGTATATGCTTTGAAATCTCAGCTAGCCGGAATTGCTTCTTTTTTCAGTGCGCGTTTAACGCCATTTTATAGTAAATTTTCAGTTACTAGTACATTTGTATATACGGCGGCTGATCCAGCTAATCAAATTTCCTGCACTCTATTATGACCAGTAATAACATGTTCTTCCATAAGAAGCCGGCAACATCTCCATTTATAGAGGAAAATCAAAATTTTTTGCCAGCGACATTTATGCAGGTTAGAATCATAGGCACTCGATTTTAGGCACTCTTGGGTCCCGGCTTTCCTTCTAATCTGCACGTGCTTTCCGGGAACCTTGCTTCCGTTGTAGTGTTCCCCAACTTTAAACGTTTTGACAGCTTTTACAAGGAAAGCCGGGACCCACGCTTATTTTCGTCACTACCGTCAATCGAAAAGATGGCAAGTTCACTACCTTGGAGTATTTTGTACACACAATAAGGGAAAAAATGAAGATTTTTCTTTTGACAGATTTGCGTTGTTTGATGTGTGAAATTGAAAAATAACGTCTGTAAACGTATAAAAATCACGGAATCGAGTGCCTATGGTTAGAATGTACTTTAATGATATAAAACGAATGCACATTTTTTCAGGTTCGTGCATGGACTTGATAAAAGCCGGTGTCACAAAAAGCGGTGTGTATCAACTATTTTACGACAACCAGCCATTCATCGTGTTCTGCTTAATGTATGGTAGTCATGGTTACACATTTATTTCGCCCGAAACATCCGTAAACATAGATATAAGTAGACTTTCGAATGATCAAAGTCACGTGATTATACGGCACAGACGTACGAACGGACACCAATATCACACTCGGATCGAACAACTTACTCGGTATAAGAGCCGTGCTGTCTCAGCCCAGTTCAACAGGCACGCAGGATATATTGGAATAAGTAACTGGAAGCTGTCCCCTTATATCTACGTTGGAATAAATCCATCAGGGGGAAACCAGAAGGGCCAAACTCAGGGGTACCGAGCGAACGGTAAAGACGTGCAATTTAGAAATTGCGACAACTACCCTAATGGATATTTTGTATTTTTGTTCAATCACGGAGAGGAGTCGTTAATAAATACTGGATATTCACCGGCGGTTGCTCAACAGTGGAAAAACTCAGCGTCCATGGTAACTAAGGACAAAATACCCGACAACTTTATGTCCAAGTTTGAGCTTCATTTTGGAGGGTGTGGTGCCTACGCTACCAGCGACCATTTCAGCAATGTTAAAAAGGCAGCCGTTGGAATTCCATATAAAACGGTTTAATTCTTATCAATTTTTGTGAGCTAAGTTTGAAACTATTCTCAGTATAAATATAAAACATGTATTCTAATTTCTAAACTTGTATTATAAAATTATGTCGGTGACTTGAAGTTGTTTCAACATAACTTACTGAAGAGAGTTTGTGCGAATTCGCCGTGGACTTCATGCTAATACAATTCATTATGTTTACATTTAGTTGTACAAACTCCCCGCAGCGATTACCTCCCTTGATAGTAGCAAAGCGTGACGTAACCGGTGTGAGGAGTATGTTGGGTTGTCTTCCTTAGAACACAAAACATCGGTCAAAGTAATTTCATTTTTAGCTCGTCTGTTTTCGCAGAAAAAGTCGAACTATTTTTATCACTGTCGTCTACGTCAGCGTCTGCGTCGTGCAAAATCTTCAATCAATGTAGCTCATAACTCAGAAACTATAAGAGGTAGCAACATGAAACTTCCTCATTGTTCGAGGGGCTGAACAGACGAGCGTTGGCAGCGCTTGCGGCGCTCTTGTTATATAAATATCAACGACCGAATGTATTTAATTTGCAACATGTCCTGTTTTTATTGGAAAAAAAATATGTTATTTTACCGGTATAAATAATATACATTGTACATGCATGATACTGTTGTACATAATACAATAAAGATACATTATATATTCACCAAAGCTTTCATATGTATCATAATTTACTAACAATGGTTGCAAACGAATACGTACTACAGAATTTTATGTAGAGTCAAACCTGAGAATAAAAGCCACCTTTTGAGCAGACAAAATTTGGTCTCTATTCACAGTTGACCTTTATTCGGAGGTCACCCAGCCAGCATCACTATGTCGGCCCGACGGCGGCTAAAGAGCGGAATATCGACAATATTTGCCAACGTCAAACCGACACAGGGCCGATGTAGGTGGATTTTATAAAAAGTGTGTATTACACTTGCAGTTTATTCTTAACACTCAAAGGCGATTTTTAAAGAATGGCCTTTATTCACAGGTGATTTTTATTCGGAGGTTAGTTTATTCTTAACATTTGATGACGGTTTTTCAAAGAATGGCCTTTATTTAGAGGGTTGCATTTATACAGAGGTGACCACATACACTGGTTTGACCGTACATGTAAAACATCAGTCATAATATTAGGATCAAGTATGTCATACATTTAAATGGAAAAGATTTTAATGAAAACCGGTCCAAAAATATTTTTTCGTCATAATGAGATTGTCTTAACTTCGAGATGGTCTAAAATGTGAAGTGAATCACAGGTAACTGTATCATGAATAGATTATAAAAATATGAAAAAAAAAATTAATTACTATATTAACTTAATATAGTAATACATTTTTTATTTTTATTTTTTTTTTCATATTTTTATAATCTATTCATGATACAGTTACCTATGAAGTGAATGCGCATGCGTCGTGTCTAACAACAGCTGATTTCTCACCGCTGTTATATTCCTTAAGAAAAAAGTTTTGCTGCTTCTGTTGTAGTGTATATTTGGTTTGCTTTGACAATGTATAGTTATCTACGTATGTGTCCATTCAATCATTATATCATAAACGTTTAACTGCGTGAAAAATGGCTTTTCCATTGTGAAAAAAGTTTCCCGCTCAAACGACCTTGACCATGCTATTAGAAGTGAAAACATGTACAAAATTATGTATTTGAAAATGATTATATGTATTTTGTTGATATCGCTTGCAGTTTTGTGCACTGTACGGTTGCTAGATGTCCGAGGTAATCAGTTCGATCCATCCTCAGGAACTCGTACTGGATACGAACCTAGTCACGCAAAGTCGTGTGCTTGTCTTATAACAAGAACAACTGTAACAAAACGTTATAGTTAGACGAATTACAAGAAGCATTGGTTTAAGTTTTTTGTATGAAGTTGCTTTTATTCATTCCTCCATTTTGGAGAGTATAACATATTTACAAGTTATAGATAATACACATATTTTGACAATCATGAGTATTTGACAAATGAATACATTCATGTATAGTTCATATGTACATGGTATTACCATACCATACATCAATGGAATGAAGTACACCTTAAATACTACCAAATCCACCATAGTCTGATATGATAAAATCACATTAAACTTGCATCTAATGATGTTCCCGATATTATGCCACGTTAACATCATAGAACGATGCCTACATTACTTATTTGCGTTTCAACAACAGCGCAGACGAACAGATTCAGTCAAACAGGACAGGTAACGCGACGAATAGCCGGTCGAAATCACCATAAGCCAATCAAATGGCCAGGATTAGCCAAACTAGTAATAGACAATACAGTAACTACTCGCAAATAGCTATAATAAACAAATAATCGTAGGTATAATTCGTCTAGAAAAAGGACACTTAGTTAGGGTGCCTATCCGAGATTGTCGAGTATCTACACTGTCATACTTATACTTACTGTTGATTTCCCTATCGCCAGATATAGAGTCCATTGCCCACGTGTTTGCTGTGGCCATGCTTTTGATAGTGTCACCAAGCACTTAAATGTGATGGCTGCTCTTCCTAGTTCCACATAAGCAGCAAAATGAGTCACATAGTATACAATAACAAGGTGCAGTGTGGTGTGTCATTCTCCTGGCTGGTGAAAGGCCGGTTTAAATAGTTGGAAAGTGTTAATAAAGTAGATCTTGACAATCCTCTTGATACCAAGGTTATTGGAAATGTCTAAAGAAAGTCTATCATTTTGATAGAAACAAAAATCAAATCATGTCGTATCGAATCAGCAGTGTTCTGCTGTATACTCTATATTGCATACTCTGGGACTCATATTTCGACAACTTATGTGAAACCAGGGCAGGGTGAGTAACCTAAATCATAGTATCATTTCAAATGATTTTCTTTCAACTCCTCTTGCATTTGATCCATATTACAGTCAGGAACCTTTGTCATATATACCAAACCTAGATATTCCATGTAAAACCTCCCGCAAACCCCACATGCTCATTCATATAAGTTGTGGAACTTTTTACCCCGAAATAGTAATACGAAAACATATAAGCCCTATAAATTCGACGGAACAAGTAGCGATTGGTCGGATAATAATGAATATTCATTTTGAGAAAGCTGCATAATGGAGCAGTTGATATGATACTTATTAGGCAAAACAATTATGCTGTCCCTCAATTTAATTCCTATGTATATAATTACACACAGACAATTTAAACACATTACATGTATATAATTACACACGGACAATTTAAACACATTACATGTATATAATTACACACAGACAATTTAAACACATTACATTTATATAACTACACACGGACAATTTAAACACATTACATGTATATAATTACACACGGACAATTTAAACACATAACATTTATATTATTTTACTTAGACAATTTAAACACATTACATGCATATTATTTTATGTCTGATAATTTAAACACTTTACATGTGTATAATTACACTCTTAACAATTGAAACACATTAAATGCATATCATTTCGCTCTACATATATACAGTATCATTTTACCTCTGACAAATTAAACATGCTATGATGGAATCTAACTATATGTACATGTACAATATAATTATATACATGTATATACATAAAACGTACAGCAAAACATTTGGACCTGAGAATGAATTCTAGTCTTTAGAGTAATTCGAACTTTCCAGAGTCCTCAGCGATTATATGAGCTTAAAACTCATGTCTTTAAGGTGAATCATCAAATCACAAATTTGTGAAAAAATAGCCAACTGACATTTTTGCTATGCGTCCTAAAAAGTGGCGTTGTTCAATAATTACTGAAGGTACATAACTAAAATGAGTTTTTATCAATAGCTAATGATTCAATGTACATTTCTGCACCAGTAAAATAATATTTGATGATTAACAAGTATCTATAATTCTCACCTGAACTTATGATAATTCCAGTCGCCAAAATAATGTATCATAATATCAAAATTAATTTAAACTACAATGTCCTACAATAACTTGTTGATTATTATCACACGAATGTTGATTATTATCACACGAATGTTGATTTTATCACACGAATGTTGATTTATCACACGAATGTTGATTTTTTTGCACGGGTGTTGCACGTTTTGTTGCTTTTGTAGAACTTTGTAAAATTATTTTTTCTCTCTCTCTGCGGGCGCCAGTTGTAAATTTACACATTAATATATCTAAAAGTGATTTCTTGAAGTTTCTACCAACTAAGGTATACATAAGACAATTACAACTAAAACTTGAATAATAAATCAATAGTGTTACTTCTTGTAGAAAATGAGACTCTTCACTGATGGAGGCGTCGTTAATAACAACAGAAGAAATCATGTTGTAGAGACGTACCACGTATGACGGAAGATGAAGACACAGGAAGGTCACGGATACAAGTATCAGGGTCTTCGTTGCTCGAACTTTGGACTTATTTCTTCTTCTCGAAGCTGAAACATTGCTCCCAGATTTCGGAATACCTGTGCATAAAGGCGTCTTGCACACCCTTGTGTATTGACGTATCTTTGAGCAGGACCTTAACTCAAGTACAGTTTTTTGACCCTGGAATGATTTTAAAACCGTTCTCAGAACTATGCCATTCATCGCAGATATTAAGATGAATGGTATTACAGTTGTTAATATTGTATCGACCCAAGCAAATATTTGGAGAACTTTGAAATATGTCTTTTTGTGTGAACATATCATTCCAGATCCCCATTGTTGCATGCCTGACGCCCAGAAACTGTAATTGTACAAACCACACGAGCACAGCGTCATAATACCGACAGCGAGACTCTGTCTGAAAACACTACAGATGATACGGCGTTTGAGAGGGAAGCGAATAGCGACGAAGCGTTCAAATGTATACCCGGCGATGAATGCGACGCTGAGGAACCCTGTGACGTTTGTGATGAAAATCAGGAGCTGACACGTGGTATCCGTAGTGATCAACTCTTTAACAACTCCGTCTAGCCAGTTTACAACAAGACTGAGTAAAAACAGAGTGTCAACAACGGCAAGCGCCGCAAGAAACACCGAACAAGACGATTTAGTCAAACATTGCCAACAAAGCACCAGAAGTGATAAGGTATTGCCTGTTATTCCAACCGCCGCAATCAGTGGTATGCATATATACCTCATCCATCTCACTGCTTCAATCCAAGATGATAGTTTATCCTCGTCTGAGAATAAAACATTGCTTGTCAAGTTTGATGTTCCGTTCTGCAACTCTGTAACTGCATCCATAGCAAACAAAGTATGCGCGCGTGCTCTTACCTCTAAAAGTGATACTTCTTCTTTAACCAACGATCTTTTATATGATGGTTTGTGCTCGTGTGTTTGTGATACAACATCTTACCATTATCAAGGTTTCTTCAAATCAGGAAGTGCTAATGGCGTGCCATTTTTACATAAGAAACCGTTTTGGAGTGTACGTATTGACTTCAAGACTTGACAATATGCTTGCGTTTCAAGAAGAGGAGAAACCGTTCCTTGGAGGTTATGATAATAGATAGTACTGGCAGTGCTCAGAGGTGAACTGACATTACATTAGTACCTTTCTGTCATCCACTGTCCGATCTTTAATTCTCTTTCTGTGTTTTGCGAAATTAACAGGCAGAATTCAAGAGTAAAGTTCAGAAAATGAACTCTGCATCATTTTTACCAAAGATTTTATGGTTTTAGAAAAATGTGAAGTGACAAAATGTATAGCTTTCAAAATTTCTTCTAACATAATTAATGCGTTGCTAAAAATAATGAAACTTTTAGTACTAATCAACATTTTTATATAACGTATAAGTTATACCAAATGTGTTAGTAAATGGTAACAACAGGATACAATATTGCGAAAGTGTCATGCCGACATTCGGAAAACCCCGCTACTGTGACGGAAATGGTCGGAATGTGACGGGTAGTGACGAGTGAAAAGACGTTATTTTTCATTAATGACAAACCAGTTTTGTGCAAGACAAAATTGTAATATATTTAAAATGTTTCATCCAAACAATTTGCAGTAGCAATATTTAGTAAATAAATACATTTTTTTGTACCAAAGCACTGAGAGTACTTGTGGAAGCTGGACTTGCATATATATAAACTTGCACTGCGACATGGAACTGGAAGGTTCCAATTCAACATTTGCTTGGCGTATGTAGAAAACGTAGTACTTCGTTCTAAAGCAAAATACATGCTCGAAGAGCGAGTGATGACTATGGAAGGCTATTATTCAGCTTCAAAATATGTGTATGAAAAAAGAATGAATATTATGCAAGAAAATAGGCAAACATTCTCTAAAATCAGCTTAATTATAAACATTCTCAAAAAAGTACCTAAAATTTAGTCCGCCGTCTTACTAACATTCTTAAAAGCGTCGCTTAAATATCAACTTTCGCTACATTACATTGCACCCCCTGTAGACAGCAGCTTGTATAATTACAAGCGTAGATAACCCACGTGACTTTTGACGTCACAAATAGGTATAGCGGTAAGCACTTTTCGCACGAAGCCAGGAGAAAGGAAGCTTACTAAGCGGGAAAATTTGCATGTTCCAGATAGTAGTCATTTCTTTGTATTCTGTACAGTTTTCTGTACCATTCGCGCCAAATGATATAAATATACATGCATAAACGATGGGTACAGCGGAAATCCAATGTATTTTTGCAAAAAAGTGTCTCCCGCACTTTGTGACGTTAAAAGTCACGTGGGTTGTCCACAATGTTGTATAAACCCGTGATAGAAAGGTTACTGCCAACGCTTGTTTTATACTATCAACAATTCTGTTGCTTGGAAATTAGATATTAACACATATACTTGCAGAAATATATTACCATGGTAACTTACCTGACGTAAACATCAGCATTGAAGCGATAAACTGAATATAGAACTGTTTATAATGTAGCACGTTACTCACTCGTCCAATCACCAGCAAGGATGAAGTGCGATGTTAATAATCAGCACTATTGTCTACTTGCACGCCAAGAAACCAACATGAAAAGGGATCCAGAACGAATAAGAACATCCTCAAAAAATGATTGCTTGAAGTAACCCCAACCTGAGAATATTCAGTGAGTATGTATAGGTAGGTAGGAAACACATATACATTGTATAATATTATGTTTTTACAATATATTTTTTACATTGATCGCAAAATACCTGTCAAAATGCTATTATTGTATACTGGTATTGAAAAAAATATACCTAGCTGTTGGGTAGGGCTGTGGTAAGTAGGTATCGTAACTCCAAATGAAATGTTTTTTAAGGATGGCCTAAGAAACATAACGTACAGGTTCGAACCATGCACGTTCTCAACAAATTCACTGTGAAATGTAAGTATTTTGAATACATTCATATAGTGGCCAACTCGGAATAGAGGCCAGCTAGTGAATAAAGGCCATTGATTATTTTGAACAGAATGACCTCCGAATTTAGGCCATCTATCAATAAATACCACGTTTCCGTCATTCCAAAAGGTGGCCTTTGTTCACAGGTTTGACTCTTAACTATTAATTAACGGTCGTTTTTAGATAATTTGCCATTTGTAAAATCGTATAAGAGTGAACAAAACAGTTTTATAAAGGAATTGGGGGGGGGGGGTTAATATAAAAAAATGTAGAAGACAAATATGTATTTTTGAGACCCATACGTGAAGCATAGATTAATGTACATGCACAAATATAAGCCATTCATGACCCAGCATTTTACTGACACTATCACGCACACTAATTGTCTTTTTTGAGGAGCAAATAAATCAAACTTTCGACTGTAGACTAGGCATCGCTTCAGGCATGGTTAATGTGTTTTATTTGACAATCAGACCGGAAGTTGTAAATCATTATTTTTCTTTTCTACACAAAGTATATGACAATAAATAAGTTAATGACATATTGGTAGTTCTTGAATCTGTTTTAAAATTCTACACATGTAAAAAACGGACTCAGCTGAGAGTTAACATAGCTAGAATAAAAGGATTACGCATAATTAAGAAGAAACGGAACAATACAATTAAATACAAAAATGAACTATTTTGTTATTTATATATTTGCAAAGCCGCGATCAGGCCATTTTATCAGTTATTTCATTTGTTATGATTCATGATTCGACACTAACTCCATTTCTCGATTTGACAAAAATGTATGAAAAACCTTTCCTTCTTTTGATAGAAATGTTATGAAATACAAAACTTGTCTTATTTGTTTGTAGGGGGAAAATGTTCTCGTGTACAAACAGCACGTGGCAGATGTCCATTACTTAACAACGTTTTTTTGAAGTGAAAGTCCTACCTATATCATCCTACTAATTAAAAAGTTCTAACTGACATTTGGAATAACCGAATAAACAGTAAGTTGTATAAGCTCCTTATGGAAACTGAACTTGCATAAGAATATTGCACTGAACCAATTTGACAATCGCATGGCATTATTTAGGTCTGCATATAAATTTCACGCGCGCCGAACAAGTGACGGGTCACTCGTTCGGCGCGCATGAACTTTTATGCAATAAAAGGCAACATTCTGTCTGATTATTCGTCTCGAATTTTGTGTTTTTGAATGTACGTGTAATGTCAAACGTTACCCTGAAGTAATGGGTTGAAATCAGAGTCAACAAAAGACAGAGAAATTCCCGACACGCCTCGTGGTCTAACTTCAACTTTAAGTATACTATGCAGTATTCAAAATCAAACAATTAACTTCGTGCAAAATCTAGCTTTGTACGATACACGATGTAACAATTGACCTACGGTTTAATAGCTTTATCTATTTTTGAATGCTTACTAGACAGTTTAAATATCTTCATATTTTTACACGTTCTTATTTTTATTACGACTAAACGACTGTGTGCGTGCGTGCGGGGTGCGTGCGTGCGTGCGAAATAGTATAATGTTAATAACTAGGGAAATTCAAATTTGCCGAGTTATTTCTCAGGGGTTTGCTAAATTGATCAGAGCCCGTTCGATAAAAAGATCATTTTCAGGTACAATTGATTTGTCGCTCATTATAGAACATTGAATGAAAAAAACTGGCAGCCTTATGACTAAACTCGTATTGTGGCGAGTTTCAACAACCAATTGAAAGCCCGCATTTTAAAATTCCATATAATGTCGAGCTTTTTAACCAATAGGAATGCACGGAATCCCGTATTGCCGAGTTTTGTCCGTATTTAATAGTCATTTTTTTACTCGTATTGCCGAGTTTTGTCCGTATTTAAATAGTCATTTTTTTACTCGTATTGCCGAAAACTCTTTTGCATTTATTGCCGCTTTCTTTTAATTCCCCCATTAGTATTAGATAATTAACACTGTATGTGTGCATGTATGTGTACAGGTATATATATGTACATTTGTATATGTATGTGCGTGTAAGTGTATATAAAAGCTGTAACGCTGTTGTTATATTATTGTCATGTACTATTGTATAAGTTCGTGTATGGCATTTATTTACTAACTTGAAAAGTGAAAAACAAAAAAAAACGAAATTTTGTGATTTCACACAGAAAATATCTATATACAAAAAAATGTAGAATATCAAGATATTTACTATTCATATCGATCTTATAGTTCAGAAACAAAGCACACTTATGTAAACCCGTGATGTACATATATCGTGACTAGAAATGTCTATAAATAATTTAAAGTACTTACATAAAAGACTGCTAATGAATAATTAAATCATATACATGTACAGTTCAATACAGATAGTGTCAGTACATAGACCATATACTTGTTTACTGTGTGTACGAGTAAACAAATCCTTGACCATAATAATTATTATGTACATGTATATAAATATATGGTAAGTGTAATAACCATTATACACTATCCCTTCAACGTTCTAGCCCCTATGGTTTTACCCTTGATTCACAGTTTAACAAATATCAATGTTCGTTCGTTCGTTTGTTTGTTCATACGCGCCTTTTCAACAGTCAGTGTCATATGAGGCGGACAGTTCACCTAGCCATCGTTCCTTTGAAGAACCAGTACTATAGACTCCCATCCTCTGTAAGCAACTGACTACTTTCTCACACGAAGATACATGGTCGGTAGTTTGGCTCGAACGCACGACCCTCTATCAGTGAGAGGTTACAGTGATTTGAAGTCACCGACCTTAACCACTCGACCAGGGAGGCGGGTCTACTCGACCAGGGAGGCGGGTCACAAATATCAATACAATACAGAAAGAACTCAGGCTTTAAAAACAATGTGTACACCCAGGTCATGTGTTAGCTTGATGACGCAGTCGCTATAAATTTATAGAATGTTTTAAAAAGACCAATTTAACATTATAAATTATTATAACAATAATTATGCCAATCCCTATATGTACCTGGATTCAACCAATCAATGATCGGTTTACTAGTATATTCGAAAGAATAAATCCAGTGGCAACCATCGTATAACTTCCCTAGATTCCAGAGTCCGATTCTGAAAAAAACAACAAAGTCTTAACATGATACTAGTTTGTGATACAGTCATTCCTGCGAACGAATGCCATCTTTGAGAAAGACAGCAAATGTTAATAGTCTGCAGCCTTTACTCTGAGATAATTTTGTTTTAAATAACCAATGAATGTCATTATAAGAATGGCTTTTACATACAAGGTGGCCATTATTTGGAGATGGCCGATAAAACAGGTTTGACTGTACTTGTTTTAAGTTTGATAAATAATCTACCTACATCCACCAGAATCATTGTAGAATCTGCTTCATGAGGAATGTATGACAAGTAAACATGTATATTTCATCATCCTGTTTTACCTAAAATAGAATGATGTACAATGTAACTTGAAAACAAGGCCATCATTAAAAAAATATGTTTGTTTGGGGTAACCAAACCTAGTGAATTTTCTGTGGGTATTTTTTTACGATAGATTTTTTACCATTGAATCCAAAATACCTATCCTATTTAAATGATGCACTCTGGCAGGGACCCTACATTACTTAATATAACGTCCCTGATTCTGATGAGTTTTGGGTCCGTTTTAAAGAGCGCTTCAGAATTGACATACAATGATAGTCTATAAATCGACCCCATGCACTGTCAAATCCACGGACAGATTGCAGCGAATTTTACAGGTGAATCTAAAATGTGTGCACCACAAATATACACCTCAATGAACAGAACAATTAAAACGACATCTTGATATATCTGCATAAATTAAAATAAATAAGCCATTTCCCGTCATAGCAATCCCGCTACCAGGGTGTGAAATTTGTGATGTGCTATCAGACCAAAGTACAGAAATAAAATACAAGCTGTTCATCATAATCGCCTAAAACAGTGATGTCCACAATGTAGCCATGCCTTTCTGTTTCTTACATGTCATTACCAGTGATTTACATGAAACACTATGCCAAGAGAAGATATGTCTGTAGAGAGTGTTGGGTGGGGTACGGGATTGAAATCCCGTGGAATGGACACAACCAAGAGAGGTACAGGACATTCGTGTCATGAAAATACAGATGTGGGGAAGAATTTCTCATTAGGAGGATAAGAAACCTTAAAAGACACGAACAGGTGTGCATCATGAGAAAACAGCATTATCAAGTTCCAACAGAAGAAAATCGCCAATTTGTAAGTAAAAGTGATATAACTAATAAAATTGAATCTTCGCTAAACTTAGGTGTATGTACTGTCATTGAGGAAGACCCTAATTATAAGGGTACAATTTCTACGAGTACTACATCAAAAAGTAGCCTTAAGTCATTTGGTGAGCTCGAGAACTTTGTGATTCATACATTTGTTGCTACAAAATACTTTGCTCCACCTGATCCTCCAATTTCGTTCAAGCATTATAATTGTGACATAATTTTAATTAGATTTATCGGCTCCACTAACAGAATTACAGAGCCTCGATCTGGATGAGATACTTAGAGAGCTGGAGGCAGCAACAACAGACCTTGATGATTTATGATAAACCTGTTCAACACAATTAAGCATTATATGACCCATCAACCCCAGATGACCTGCTACTGCACTTGGTCAAGCAACCCCGAACGATTCCCCACCTGTTATCTGTTGTCATAAAAATGTATGGTCGGAGAAGAAGTTGACTGTATCACTCTAATTCCCTATCAATATATCCAACTGGTACCATAAAATAATGTTAAACATTGTTTTTATCAGAGAAATTCTGTATCCATTCTTAACATTAACACATGTTGGGCTGTTAGATGCAAAACCTATGCCTGATTACAGTGCTTCTTCACAAAAGTTCTTTGACATACTAGGTGATTAGCCTGAATCTAAGTCAATTACTATTAAGATATGGGCTATCACAAATAGCTTGAGCAATAAAATTTGGGTGACCATAGCCCTACTGGTTACCATGTTCAAACGGTTTATGTCACACACTGTATAATGAGGTGGCTTTAGTCAATGAGCTAAAATGTGTGTCACTTTGTTCAATAAGGAAAGGCTGAAAATCCAATTTGCTTCTACGATAGACAATTTGCATAAAGTAGTAATGATGATGCTCTGCACATACATTGTACTAGTTACCCTGTTCTTACAACATGACAGCAAATGTAGGTTAATTTGCTCTATAAAACTATAAATGTTTGACCCATTTACCAAACTTTAAATAACCAATTTATTGGCACGTGGTATATAGACACTGTATATGGACAGTATGAGTATGATATATAGTACAAAGAAGGCACTAAACACTTAATCGCTGACAGCTTAACTAGAGTTAAACGACCATGTAAAATACTAGGTTGCCCAACATGCACTGACAGTACTTTTACATTTGATCAAATGTTCAAAAATGAGAAGCTAAAGAAATCTAGTTCCTTAAATGACAGGAATGTATACCTTCTTTAAATGATACTGTTAGTGTTTGCAAACTATCAATAAGTAATTTGAACTCAAATTGGTTAAATTGCTGGTTAAGACAGTTCCGACTTCCGCTTCCGGTCACCGGGCAACAACATTAAACAAGAGGGCCACATTGGCCCTTTATCGCTCACCTGAGAACAAAGGCCAATAATTAATGACCAGGTAATATAGTTTCCATCTCGTAAAACTAATTTTACGTAGATTTTGAGATCAAAACCAACAATGAAGGTATAATACTGTTAAACTTGTAAGCTAAAACGTAGCAAATTTTCTTATCCAAGGGCCCATAACTCTTGAAGTTGTGGTCCGATTGCACCCATAACTAAACTTGTCCAAAACCATAAGGTTATACACATTCATTGTAAATATTATTAGGATCGGTGAATAAATGAAGGCGCTAGAGTGTAAACAAGCTAAAATACAGCAAATCTTCAAAGTCAAGGGCCCATAACTCTTGAAGTTGTGGTCCGATTGCACCCATGACTGAACTTGTCCAAAACCACCAGGTTATACTCATTCATTGTAAATATTATTAGGATCGGTGAATAAATGAAGGCGCTAGAGTGTAAACAAGCTAAAATACAGCAAATCTTCAAAGTCAAGGGCCCATAACTCTTGAAGTTCTGGTCCGATTCCGCCCGTCATCGAACTTGTCCAAGATCGTTTGGTTATACTCATTTACTGAAAGTATTATTAGGATCGGTGAATAAATGAAGGTGCTAGAGTGTAAACAAGCTAAAATATAGCAACTTTTCAAAGTCAAGGGCCCATAACTCTTGATGTTCTTGTCCGATTCCGCCCATACTCGAACTTGTCCAAGATGTTTTGGTTATACACATATACTGACAATATGATTAGGATTGGTGAATAAATGAAGGCGCTAGAGTGTGAACAAGCTGAATATAGCAAATTTTGTAATTCAAGGGCCTATAACTCTAGAAGTTATTGTCCGATTTTGCCCATAATCGAACTTAGCCGAGACATTGTGGCCATATACATTGTGAGCTAGTTTAATTACGATTCGTTAAGAGCTGCGGTTGCTAGAGTGTAAACAAACTAATTGTGGACGTACGACGGACGCCGGACATTCAACGATCCTAAAACATGAATCAGGTGAGCTAAAAAGCAAACAAAGAAGAATTTTAATATATAAAGAAATTAGAAGACCTGGCGATACTCTCTTCGATGTCCGCCCCTCACTTCCACCCAGCTTCTAGTCAAGATCCCAAGCGTTCACCCATCTTTAGCTACCTAATAAATTTGTTATTATATAATTAACAGTATTTTTGTATATATAATTTCATAATTCATAGTGTAGGTATTTTCGGATAGAAACAAACATTTCTCCCTGTCATTATTCATTAACTACAGGGTTGCGTTTGTTTATCTTTGTATGTGTGTCGTGACTGTCGTCATCAGTAAAAAATAAGTTATCAACATTCAACCTGCGTATTTTCTTTTTTCTTGCTATAATGATCTTCACACTACACTTAATTCTATACGTAGTTGTAATTTTCATAAATATCCCGTACTGATTGTAGTTATCTTAGATTATCTAGTATTCACATATAAATCTTTAAGATTTATATATGTATTTTCCAATTAATTACCTACCTAGTCATTACTATATTGTCTTTTTTTCCTTTACCATGGTTTACAGGGCCATAAGGAGAAATACTAAGGTGCGTAATCATAATAGGCTGAAACATACAGACAACGAACAGGACTACATTCATTTGCTAGGCAGCTACTAGCTTTGCCCTTCTTACCACATCTACATATTTTGCGATGGACGCACTGACAGCACAAACACCACGGACTTAATCCCTGATGCAGTACGTCCGTGATCAGTGGATTGACAGCTCCGTCTTTCCGCCAGAATGTTAGTCTGTTTTCAAACAGACAGTGAGGACCAATAACGATGTTGAGGGTAGCTGATCGATAATGATACTATTAATTAAGATATTCTTATAATTTCAATGTAAAAACTTTTGAAATATCAAACAAAAATCAAACAACAAAGATATTCACTTCAAAACTTACAGACATCATTGAACACATAATTCTAGATCAATCAAGACCAACACGGAACATTTTAAAAAATTCATTGTAAAACAATCATTTCAACACTCTGCTAAGTTACTAACACTAAACAGTAAACAATCAATCATACAAAACAAAATGAATATACCGGGAGTAGATTTAAGATTGTCCTAGATCACCGACAATTCGCAAGATGGTATGGTTTAGAAGAAAGGTGACCGGTAGCCAAATCATGTGTAGAAAGCTAAACATAATTTCATTCAATACTATTCCTGGATTCAATTTAGAACACAAACCATTTACAGAAAAGAAAACTTTATGTGGTCGTTTATCTATGTACATCAAAAACTCAATTAAATATGAATACATCAGGGTAGACAACTCCAGGGATCAGAATGATACCTATTAAATAGTGTACCAATTAATTAAAAAATAATAACTCTGATCAACCTTTAATTTTAGAAAACATTTATTCGAGAGGATGCTATCTAGATTCCTTATATCACACCATTAAGAGCTTTCCAACTCAAAATGATGCAATTGGTAGTATAATTCATACAGGGGACTTAATGCTCATCATGTTGAGTGGGGATCTAAAACCTCAGACCGTCATGGGAGGGATATTTCAGAATGGGCTGAAAAGCTTGATTTGATTTTATTCTATGACGGCAATCCAACAAGAATAGACAAATCTAAGGGAAAATTGTCAAATACTGACTTAACTTTTGGAATTTCCAAAATTGCCTCGGTTTCCGCTTGGGGAGTTCACGAAGATACCCTGGGGTCAGATCATTTCCGATTCTTAATCTCAGTGAATAGTCAAAATTCTATGGATCAAAATACAGAAACTAAAACTTTAAATAAAGCAGATTGGGAACAATTCAAAATTCTTAGTAAGCCTCTTAATCAAAACCAAGTCTACTCTATGACCACCTGACTTAATTCTACACATGGTTAAGGTTAGTACCCCAGCCCCCGCATCCCATAAAAAAAGTTACAAGTCCGGTGGTGGAGTGATGACTGTCATGAAGCGGTACAGGCAGAGAGAAGCTGAGCAAAATGCAAACAATACTATCCAAGAAGCAAATCAGAAGAATTGACAAAACTTCTGTTAATCTTTAACTTTTCCTATTTTTTTTGGAACAAAGTCAAAAATTTATCTGGCAAAGGAATCAACTATGTACCGTTGTTAAGATATATAGATGAAATAGCTAAAACACCCTTTGAAAAGGCTAATCCTTTAGTAAGACATTACAAAGAAGTATAGAGTGACTCAAATTTACCGCCTGAAACTTTAGAATATCACAAGCACTTTGAGTCACAGCATCGCGATGAAGTATATGAGCCGGGGTTAAATGATACTCCATTAAATAAACCATTTCCATTAAAAGAACTTAAAAGATGTATTCATGACAGAAAAACTCTGCCCCTGGACAGGACAAAATTAATTATACAATGTTTAAAAAAATTACAGATGAAACTGTTTCTTTATGACTTAATCTTTACAATACTAAGGGTGTGCAAAGAAGGCGTATATCACACAAACTGGAAAGAAGCTTGCATTATACCTATCTAAACACCAGATAAGAATAGTGAAGAACCAAAATCATATAGACCGACCAGCCTTACATCTCCCTCTGGGACATTGCTAGAGACAATGGTAAAGGCCCGTTAAGATCATCGTATCGAATTTAATAATTATCTAGATCCCTCTCATTCTGGCTTTAGAAAAGAAAGGAGCATTTTAGATCAATTAGCTGGATTACAACATGATATCATTGCGGCCAAAAACAAGGGCCGATCAGTGCTAGCCATTTTTCTCGACTTACAGGCAGCATTTTACTTAACATGGCACTTTGGTGTCCTTTACAAACTTAAAGAACACGGTATAACGGGAGCTTGTTTCCAATACATAAGGTCTATCCTAAAAGGGCGAAAAATCCAAGTAAGGGTAAGTGGTACCCTCTCAGACTAGGAAAGTGTCTCGAGAGGTACCCCTTAGGTTGCGATTCTCTCCTCTCTTTTATTTAATTTAGTGATAAATAAAGTCCCAGTATACATCTCAAAATCCAACATGTCTTTACGTCAATTTTCAGATGATTCAGGCACATAGATAACAGGCAAAAATCTTGAGAATATGGCCACCGAGGCACAAAAATGGTTAGACATGATTTGGGAATGGGCTCAAATCTGGGGTTTTAAAATTTCAAAAGAAAAACTGTCACAGCATAAATTAAATATACACCTTGGTGGTACACAAATTAAATTTGAATAGTGACAAAATTCTTAGGCATGATTTTGGATAGAAAGCTTACTTTTAATCCTCTTATTGAATATCTAACTAAAAAGTGTACTACTAAACTTAATATGATGAAAATGATTAAACATACAGACTTTGGAGTAATCAAAAAAGCTTATTGCCCTAACTTTATTATGTAAACTTGATAAAATACAATACAAAGCCCTGAACGCCACCCGTACTCACAAACTGGAAGCGGAGGCTGGCGAAATTCCATTTGACTGTAAGGCGCAAGGCCTATACTGTCAAACGCTGGACCAGAGCGCAATCAATGGGAAATAACCCCGTGAATTCCATCTAAAAATAATGCCCCCCCCCCCCCCCATTCGGGGCTTCAAAAACTTGGTGGAGGAGTTCGGTCTCAGAGACATACAGGTAGCATACTGGAAAAGTAGCAGCATCATTCTATATTCCCTAACAAAAATTATCTTCTGTTGACAGACTTTCGGACAATTTATTAATATATTCAACAGAAATTATAGTTTTAATAAATTCAATGAGCTGGGTAATTCAATATAAACCCCAAAACACGGTTATACTAAGTATATTCTGATTCTCTTTCGGCGCTGCAGTCAATTCAAAATGTTCATTGTAATTCCAGACCGGACCTTTTAAAACAAATTATTATTATACTAAATTATTCCATCCAACGAACCGGTCTGGATATTACTCTAGTCTGGTGCCCAGCTCTGCTCATATACGTGTTGGAGGAAATGGGGCAGCTGATAGGTCTGCGAAATCTGGTCTTGATCATGTGACTGTTTACAAATGCCAACCCCTCACCCACTGAAACTAGAGCTGTCACAAGGTGACAAATACCCCAACATGCTGCATAGACATTGGATCTACAGCCATGGGAGTTGTTAGCGATCTAGTGATTGCAAACATTTATGGTAATTTATTTCAAATCCTCCAATGATTGACAAAGTAGAACATAACTATCACTTTTGAACTATAAGTGTAACGTTGACCTTGGAGCCGTGGTGAAAAACTGTGGTAAGTTATTCCAAAATCCTCCAATGAATAACAAAATTACAGAGCGGACACGATTCGGGACAGACAGCCAGGCCGACAGGCCCGACACAATGACAAAGTGACTTCATGGCCATCTGAGCCCCACTAAATATTGGACAGAATTACAGCCACCAGTCGTCGCACGGGAATAGTTGTCCTTCCAGCATTTTACGGACTGTGACACAACTTATGAAATTACTAGTATTACACCCCCTCTTTCTAAGACGTTATAGCATATCTTGTCATATATTTATAATAAAACAGATTATTCTTAACGCAGTGTGTGCAGCAATAAACGCTCACTCGTAAAATAAATAATAGGCCGGTAAGAAGAGAATACGCCGACCAGAAGAGCTTAGAAGAAAACCTTATCAAACGCTATCCGTGGTTTTATGAACTGTCGTATTTCATCATTGATAGTAAATGACATGCTTTTTGCGGAAAATCAACATCGTTTAAGATTAAGTAAAATAATTGTTTTCAAACGGTATTGTCATGCTGTTTTGGTCACGTAACTAAAATCTCTTCCACCTCTTCTAACCATCGGGCGGAATAGATAGAAGAGCTTCTAAAATTAGAATCAAATGAACCGACCTAATGTGTTGTGTTTACTCTCAAAGTATATAGTTTATACAGTATTGTGTGTTCGAAACATAAATCAAGTAATCCATCGAAAATCCACTATACGATAATTTACATTATACGACTATACCCCCGGCAGAGCTATTCAAAAAGTGTCCTCTAACGTTTGTGGACATTATCCTTTATCGTCCTATAAGTCAGATACCAAGGCCTATAATCACGTGGTATATTGTTTTGGTACTAAAGTGTCGAGACCAATGGCGACACACACAACTTCGCAGGTAAGTCGTATTTTTCGCCGAAAGTTCAAATGTTGCGATTTTTCATGTAGCCCATGTTCCAGTCAACAATTTTCCGAATCCTTCGGTACAAAAATTAGCATTGACATTACTGCCGTAGTTTGTCCGAAGACCCTGCAGAGAAATTTGAAGTGGACGGACTTTCTCTTTAAAGGTTTTACGTTGGAATATTTGAGTAGAAAGAACTTTTAAAAAAGTGATTGTATACGTTAATTTGAATTCGAAATATATGGACTTGACTTGGAGAACCGAAAAATACTCATTTTAAAACACTTTTTTTCATTATTGAATAGGTATTTCAAAACTAGGGTGCGCACCCTAGATAAAACTATTTTAAGACCCCTGCCAAAAATTAAACCTCGCTTTCAAAAATAGGAAAATGCACGAAAACTACATGTCATGGTGGTGTTGAATAAACATAAATAAGGCAAATATATTTTAATACTTAAGGTGGGTCGCGGGTTTCCTTCCGAAGTGTTCAGTTTCTAGAAGTCAACGCACAAGAAAATCTTTTTGCAGGAACATCCTTCAAAGTATTGACTAAAGCAAAAATGATGTATTCATTACAAATGGTATTTCCATTGAAACCGCTCAAAAAACGGTCACCTAGTGGAGCGATGTGTTGTGCAATGTATATGTTTTGTTTTTATTTTCGCGTTATATCTTGTACTGCTCCGATAATTTTGTATATTAAGCTATGAAATTTACAGTGCACAATGCTGAATCATTTACAAATCCGAAAAAGTTAATATAGCTTCATTTTGCCGTTATTAAATTTTAAAAGGTTTTGATCGAACTCTATAGTGGTGGCAATTTTTCGGGAGGAAACCCGTGACCCTACTTAACTTATACCTCGTATTGATAAATAAGATTAATTAAAACACGTTTTTCTTACTGTACACGGCCTGTCTGACATGTTCCGTTGTTTACATAATTAGAAATACAAGTCAAAATGGGAAGTACACATTTCTAAAAATAGACCGAGGATACCCTTTCGGTTTCAACACAACAACGAGTAACAAAGGTTTCCTTCCATAATTAATAGCAATCTTTGCCGAAATACTTCAGCATGTGCTAGATATTGTCCAAATTAACTTTTCCGTCAGTTCTTTTCTTCACATGCATAATTTGAGAAAGGAAAGCAACTGACTCCCTTTAAAAGCCGTGGTACTAAAGGGGAACAAGTTATAAAATGACCATTTGTAGCCATATGTTATGGATTCAAGAACATAATTATTATCATACTGTAAGAGTTATCCAAGGCGTGTAGTATTAGTACAACATTCTAAATGGCATATTATTTAGAAATATGGAATAAACATGACAAAATAAAGAAATTATACTATGTGGGAACCAGATTTTCACGATACTATGGGGGAACCAAATATACTCAAATTACAGAAAAGAGAACCCATCATTGTCGTGTGGAATATGCCCTAAACCTTTGTTATTGAACAATTAACAAACCGGTAATTACATGTATTACTTAAATCTTGTTTCTGGCATTGTAGAAGACGAATCTGTTTTTGAAATGACGATAGTTATTGATTTTTTAAAAGTTCTTTAATGTACTAACCAAACTTTAAGTTGGCTGTCTCCCCTTCCATTATGTGCATGTAAGTAGTAGCAATTTTAAATGGTCCATACCTTCTGTATAATTTACAGATCATAACGAAGAAAAAGAATGTACGTCGAGAAAAGGTCGGCGCAAAGGGATATGGGCAAGTGATTGATAATCGAACTACACAGAAACGACCACTAATCTCCAATGAAGTCGCCATATCATTAGCTAAAGTCAGAATTGTCAGGGGTTAAAAGACCTAAGCATAATCTAATATCGCCGTTTAAATCGCCATTCTGTCGTCAGCGGCCAAAACCTCCCGACGGACCGAAGCCTCGGACAGATTGGCTGTTTATGTATTAGATACAGTACGAGTTTTTCTTCAAAAGTGTCTTCTTACAGACGTAAGAGGACGGTTCGCTTAGACAAACAACCAATTTGTCCGAGGTGAAGCCGATAATAAATGGTTGCTTGTCTTAGCAAACCGTCTTCTTAGAGTCTGTAAGAAGACATTTGTTAGAAAATACGAGTACGTGTATCTGTTTTATACAACGATAGAGGATTATGTCCACGTGAAAGTTGAGTTATTGACAAGTGTCTTTTTGAATAGCTCTGCTGGAGGTATAGTCGTATAACTAAGCGAACCGTCTTCTTAGCGTCTGTAAGAAGACACGTTTGAAGAAAAACTCGTACTGTATCTATTACATAATTATATACATACTTCACATAACTCAGAAACGAATCTGTACATAGTCGTACATGTGAACCAACCTTGACATTGGTTACACAAAACACAACTATTACATAACGATCGAGTACGCTGTGACAGACTGGTTACCTGATTCACGTGAACATGGAGAGTACGTAGTGCTCGAGGTATATCGTGAGTCCCGTGATCAGGATTTTGTACACATATAGGCCGATGTATGAGGTTGATATCTGACTTGTAATGTGTAAACACATCGTTCAAAAGTCGTTAAAGACATTGAACCAGGAATGCGAGGCATGTGACTAAGACCCAGCAGGCCTGTATATTCCACAGTAGGGCGTCCAATAAAACTGACAGGGTCATTGATAGACTAGCTTCTAATTACATAATCAGTGACTTAAATGTATGGCTATTACAAATTATACCTACTGTATAGATACTTAAATTGATTCAATGTTTAATTAAAAATATAATTTTCTTTTTTTTTAAAGTATGTTTATATTAAATACAAAATATTAAGAAATTTAATATGATTAAAGACATTAATTACTCAAATAAATGCTCAACGCTTCAAACACAAATATATGTATCTCACACCAATTAGTTAGGTCTGGATGATTTTGATAAATTAAACGTCCATTTTGTGAATTCAATACAAACGTATCCTAACACCTTTTACACCTGTTAAATATTTCTAACCAATATAATTTCTCAAGCAGTACCTGTATAAACATAGTTTCTTTGCAAGTTATTTTTAAGATTATAATAGTAATCTTGTAAAAAATAATTTCATGTGTAAATAGAATGATTTGATTTAGAAATAGAAGAAGCATTCAGTTGCAATTTTCATGCATTAACTATTCTTACATAATCTGGTAATTAATGGACACCATTAATTAATCACATAAAATGCTTACAAAAACAACAGGAAGTTATCTATAAACTAATTATCATTAAAAATCAATAAAATTTATGACCCTCTATGACTAGGTGTCAAGTCTACAGACACTTAGCTGACCGTGAAAAGACAGGATTAATCCCATTAGGGGCAATAAAACAATTAAGAGATTAGACCTCATGTGGATTTTGGGGGGGGGGGGTCACTTATATAGTAGCTGTTCAATGTCTTTAAAGGCATCGCGGTTACCAACGACTTTAGTTCGAAGATATACTAAACTTTTCCAACGCATATCTGTATTTCTTTATATTTTCTTCATTTACCATTTAATTCAAATAAAATTTGCAGAAAATGTTACACAGCAAGCAATCTAATCTAAACAATGTGTATTGACAAAATGTGTCACATAATTACGCGGCTAATCGCCAATAAACGCTCGAGTGTGTGTACGATTCGCACGTACAATTCGATAAATTAAAATTGATATAAAACCATCCGTTAATGTTTATTTATCACTTTAGCAATTGATTTTGTGACCACTAGGTTGTAATTATGCCAAGTATCAGCCTCGAAAATCGCGCATGTGCGATAGGTCTACTCCAGGCTTGAATACAGCCAAGAAACCTACAGAAAATACCATAGCGATTCAGCAGGAATTAACAATGTATCTAATATTATGATTTTAATAAAATTGGGGATTTGAAAGATTTTTACTATCATGTATAAATCAAACAAGATATTATTTATTGAGCTGATTAAATGCGAATAATCATAGTCATGGACTGTGTCTAAACTAAACTATAGCCTTAGGGCTTGGCAGATGCATTGAGCATCTATGGTACTGACCTATTAGAGTCAACACCCTAGCTAACTAAATTAGGCTACTCCAGCCATATTTATAGTAGTATTTTATGGTCACGTGACCTATAAAATGTACAACATTAATTGATTATTTAAATGAAAAATAAGTGACCAATAAATAGTAACTACACAAAACAAGATGGACGCGTCCATGGGGAGAATGTAAACAGGAATTTAGAATAAAATTGAGGTAAAGCGAACTATTACAGTTTAATACCTGTCATCAATACTGATCCGGTATGAAAATAAGTAAAATTATAGAGTCTTTGGAAAACATGGCGACCGGAAAACATCCTGCTCGTAACATCCGCCGTAATTTTGAACCACATTGTTTAAGTTCTAAGGTCCATCCACTTTAAACGCAGCAGACGCAATCACTACTTTTATATCGTCAATGTTACGGACCAACCAAAACACTGAATGATCCTAGCTAGTCAGGATTACCTGTCACTGACACTACGTGATTAATAATAATCGAAGAATAATGGGCAGGGAACCAGAAAATATCCTAGGGTGCTTGCTCAATCGTCTTTTAGCTTCCACAATAGACTTATATAATGTTAGCAGTTTTATTCGCCCAAGTTTTAAAGTCAGTACTACAATTCAAACCTCCGATACACACGATGGTAATCATTACCAGTTGCCGCAGTCTTCTGGATTACAACCTTGACAGCGTAAAACCCCCAACTGATTGGATCCAAAGCCCTCAGCTGGTCATTTGTGATGGTGTCCAATAAACCCTCCATCGGTTTGAATTAAAATTATTGCACGATGATGCATCTTATAACTTTAATATCCATATGGGATTGTGTCTAGATTGTCTCGTATGATCCTTTTGTCATGCACGACCCTGTACAGCTTGCTTTATTTATTGTCTTTGTCTAAGTCTTTACTGTGCAGGATATTGTTATATTTGTCTCTAGAAATCTTCGACGGATCTGTGACAAGAATGGCCTTAGAGGGGGGCTGTTCATCAATTTTTAACTTTCTTTTCTCAAAGGTGTTCGTCTGCGTCGGGTTTATGTACCCTACCATTTCTCTGAGGCTGTCAAAATGTATGCGTTGGGCGTTTGTATGATTGTGGCTGAATCCCCGTCTTTGCAGCTTTGTTTACCCTTTGCTGCCACATAAGCGTAGTTCTTAAGTCTACCGCTTACGATTTCTACGATATGGTCCCCGGCATCTAGTTCTTCGGTCAGCTCACCTGTAAATACATTTAACATTTTATTTAAAGGAAATGATTCAGCATTGTGCACAGTAAATTTCATAGCTTAATATACAAAATTATCGGAGCAGTACAAGAAATAACGCGAAAATAAAAACAAAACATATACAACATATCGCTCCACTAGGTGGCCGTTTTTTGAGCGGTTTCAATGGAAATATGATTTGAATACATCATTTTTGCTTTAGTCAATACTTTGAAGGATGTTCCTGCAATAAGATTTTCTTGTGCGTTGACTTCTAGAAACTGAACACTTTTCGGAAGGAAACCCGCGACCCACCTTAAGTATTAAAATATATTTGCCTTATTTATGTTTATTCAACACCACCATAACATGTAATTTTCGTGCATTTACGTAGTTTTGAAAGCGAGGTTTAATTTTTGGCTGGGGTCTTAAAATAGTTCTATCTAGGGTGCATAGTTCTATCTAGGGTGCGCACCCTAGTTAGGAAATACCTATTCAATAATGAAAAAAGGTGTTTTAAAATGGATATTTTTCGGTTCTCCAAGTGAAATCCATATATTTCGAATTCAAAATAACGTATACAATCACTTTTTAGCTCTCCAGAGCACGAATGTGCTCAAGGTGAGCTTTTGTGATCGCCCTGCGTCCATCGTGCGTCGTTCGTCGTGAAGTGGCGTCCATGTTTACTTAAAACAACATCTCCTCCTACACCGCAATGCCGATTGCAACCAAACTTTGCTGGAATAATCCTTGGGTGGTCCCCTTTCAAAGTTGTTCAAAAAAATAAATTTCATTAAAAACTCTGGTTGCTATGGCAACAAATAGAAAAAACTTTAAAAAATCTTCTTGTCCGAAACCACAGGGCCTAGAGCTTAGATATTTGGTATGTAGCATTGTCTAATGGAACTCTACAAAGATTGTTGAAATTATTCCCCTTGGGTCAAAATTGACTCCGCCCCGGGGGTAACTTGATTTTACATAGACTTATATAGGAAATTAAAAAAATCTTCTTGTCAAAAACTACAATGCCTAGAGCTTTGATATTTGATGTGTAGCATAGTCTAGTGGACCTCTACCAAGTTTGTTCAAATTATTGCCCTAGGGTCAAAATTGGCCCCACCCTGGGGGTCACTTGATTTATATAGACTTATATAGGAAAATTAAAAAAATCTTCTCCAAAACCGCAAGGCTCAAAGCTTAGATATTTTGTATGTGGCATTGTCTAGTGGACCTCTACCAAGTTTGTTCAAATTATGGCCCCGGGGTCAAAATTGGCCCTGCCCTGGGGTTAATTCTATTTTATATAGGAAAATTTGAAAAATCTTCTTCTCCGAAACCACAAGGCCTAGAGGTAAGATATTTGCCATATAGCATTGTCTAGTAAACCTCTACCAAGTTTGTTCAAATTATTACCCTAGGGTCAAAATTGGCCCCGCCCCGGGGGTCACTTGATTTATATAGACTTATATAGGAAAATTAAAAAAATCTCCGAAACCGCAAGGCCTAGTGCTTAGATATTTTGTATGTGGCATTGTCTAGTGGACCTCTACCAAGTTTATTCAAATTACGGCCCTGGGGTCAAAATTGGCCCTGCCCTGGGGTTTATTCTATTTTATATAGGAAAATTAAAAAAATCTTCTTCTCCGAAACCACAAGGCCTAGAGCTATGATATTTGGTATGTAGCATTGTCTAGTGGACCTCCACCAAGTTTGTTCAAATTATTGCCCTAGGGTCAAAATTGGCCCAGCCCCGGGGGTCACTTGATTTATATAGACTTATATAGGAAAATTAAAAAAATCTTCTTCTCCGAAACCGCAATGCCTAGAGCTTAGATATTTTGTATGTGGCATTGTCTAGTGGGCCTCTACCAAGTTTGATCAAATTATGGCCCGGGGTCAAAATTGGCCCTGCCCTGGGGTTTATTCTATTTTATATAGGAAAATTTGAAAAATCTTCTTCTCCGAAACCACAAGGCCTAGAGCTATGATATTTGGTATGTAGCATTGTCTAGTGGACCTCCACCAAGTTTGTTCAAATTATTGCCCTAGGGTCAAAATTGGCCCCGCCCCGGGGGTCACTTGATTTATATAGACTTATATAGGAAAATTAAAAAAATCTTCTTCTCCGAAACCGCAATGCCTAGAGCTTAGATATTTTGTATGTGGCATTGTCTAGTGGGCCTCTACCAAGTTTGATCAAATTATGGCCCGGGGTCAAAATTGGCCCTGCCCTGGGGTTTATTCTATTTTATATAGGAAAATTTGAAAAATCTTCTTCTCCGAAACCACAAGGCCTAGAGCTAAGATATTTAGTATGTAGCATTGTCTACTGGACCTCTACCAAGTTTGTTCAAATTATTGCCCTAGGGTCAAAATTGGCCCCGCCCCAGGGGTCACTTGATTTATATAGACTTATATAGGAAAATTAAAAAAATCTTCTCCGAATCCGCAAGGCCTAGAGCTTCGATATTTTGTATGTGGCATTGTCTAGTGGACCTCTACCAAGTTTATTCAAATTACGGCCCTGGGGTCAAAATTGGCCCTGCCCTGGGGTTTATTCTATTTTATATAGGAAAATTAAAAAAATCTTCTCCGAAACCACAAGGCCTAGAGCTATGATATTTGGTATGTAGCATTGTCTAGTGGACCTCCACCAAGTTTGTTCAAATTATTGCCCTAGGGTCAAAATTGGCCCCGCCCCTGGGGTCACTTGATTTATATAGACTTATATAGGAAAATTAAAAAAATCTTCTCCGAAACTGCAAGGCCTAGAGTTAAGATATTTGGTATCTAGCTTTGTCTAATGGACCTCTTTTAAATCTGTTCATATAATGGCCATGGGATAAAAAAGGGCCCAGATGGGTCACTTGATCTTACTTGGACTCGTACAGAAAACTTCAACAATGTTCATCTCCAAATGACCTTTTCTCCTGGTGAGCATTTATAGGGCCATCATGGCCCTCTTGTTTAAAAGTTCTTTCTACTCAAATATTCCAACGTAAAACCTTTAAAATGTTACTTTTTAAGTATCTAGAGTTATATCCTTGGTTTTGTTGTTCATTCTTTTTATCTGAGTAAAGGCGTAAAGCTGATTCATAGTCTGTCCCGTCTTAGGTTTTCTTTTAGGTTTAGTCCGGATGACACAGTGGATGGACAGCCGTGCCAAATACAGCCTGCAAAGAAAATAACTTAATTCAGAAATAGTTTTCTTCATTATCGATATGGAGTTAATACTATTTCTGGTCCTTAGTATCATTGAGCTTATCAAGTCTATATTTTTTTCACTAGAACTTCGTTTCAGCATTGAAACGGATCTGTTATTGCTGTAAAGTATCCCTTTCACAATTCAGTCAGTCGGAAGCTCTTTGGAAGAGCCGCCAATATCATGGGCAGGAAGTTGAGCGAATCCTGTATGGCCCTTGTTTAGGTCACCTCCATGTACATGCGTTTGTGTCATTGTTTATGATTTTGGAGGGTCGGATACTATTGCTGGTCAGGTACTCCAAAATGTTGAATTAGTGTTAAATTTTATTATATGATGGATATCTTAAAAGGTGCCTTAATTCATAGGGTGGTCATGGACATATTCATGAGCTCCTCTAATGAACAGTCACGGACATCTGGGACATCAAGGAAGTCAACGGTAGTTGCAGCTGACTTTGTTGTTTTTCTTTCTTAATAATTCATTAATCTTGGGTACTACTCTTTCCTTCAAGCTGATATTATTCGATCATGACTTCTGGGTATGCCCGTCCGACAATACCCTGTATCAGTGATTTATTGGATATAGTGCATATTGAAGAACTAAAATAGAATAACCTGTAAGTATTGATACCGATACTAGACAGTAAAGGAATTTTAAGCATTGGAACAGTATGCATTATACGTATGTCTTACTGTGCGTGTATTTAAAAATCAACTAATCTTCATATTGTGAGCAAGAACGGTAACGTCTCATTGTTGATCGCTAAACAACCAGTGGCAGTATGCATCTAGGGTATTGTCTCTATTAAAAATAACTTCCCTAAAGCCGCACGTACCGTAGCACGGAGGTCGAATGAAGGTGTCTTTCTTTTTGACATGGATCTCTTAGTCAATTCGTCTTCCTTGCAGGCCTCACAGACGGTCTGGGTCACCACAAATTAGGTACGTGTCTGGGCTGACCGCACCACTACTTCGTTAACCTCTCATATTTATTATAATCTTTGCACGGCTACAGACAGTAATTGGGCAATCATGTCCTGGGTAGCTTCGAAGTCAAAGAAAATATATTCTTAACGAGTTTCTTAGGTTGTTCCGGAAACAGGTAACATTGATGGTCTCCAATGAACCAGGACTTGCAACACTTACACAACCATTCAGCACAGTCGTGCAGTTCTTAGGGCATATTGGACCTATTTGTAACCGGATGTAGATATAACAAGTCTCTGTTTGTTTCTATTACTATTATTAATGGATGAGAGAAGAGTTTGTTATACAAAGCATATAAAACGAACCTGTCAATGATATAAATCACAAGTGTCACACATACATAAACGAAACATAGATTGCAAAAAAAAACATAACAAAACATGAGTACAGTAAGATAACGGTACCATGACACTTGAATGACTGAAAACAAAAATTGGTGGAACAGGAACTACATATTAAGGGACGCGGAGACAGTACAGTAGAAGTGCCTGGGTAATGACATTGGACCAGTACAGTAAAACTACATGGGAATGGGTTTCGCCTTAGTAAAGTACCAGGGATAGATACAAGATCTATAGATATACTTCCAGATGTTCTGTGACAGTTACAGAAACAGGGGTAATTAAACCATACCCATACCTATCAGGGGCTACTCATCTTTGAACTGGTCGCTGACTCACTAGAGGTGGGGATACAGCCTCACTAACATTACCTCTGTTACAGGCAGCGCTGTATGGGAAGAAGGAGTATTGGCACTTCTGGTTGGAAGGGGGGATCCTGTCTGTGAAGACATGATCCCGTCCTATGCAGAAGGTTGCACATTAGATTTAAAGGAATCAAAGATAGGTACAGGTTGATACCTGTTTCTGAGTGGTGGAGGTATGTAAACCCCTGGTCTGTCATATTCTGATTCTGAGTCAGAAGTACTAGACTGAGTACTGGTGATGTGGCCATCCATAAGAGGGTTGTTAGTAACCGCATTGCTGGGTACTGAGGGCGGTCTGTTGTGGGTACCTTTCAGCCAAACTTTCTGGACCAGCATCCGGTCACCATCCTTAAGACCAGAGTGCTTAACACGACCATCATATAGTTCTTTATTCTTACCAGAACTCTTTCTGGCTTCATCAGCGGCCTTGCGATACGCAAACTGTAGGCGCTGTTGGAGTTTTGATGCAAAAGCTGGGTGCCAACCAAACATGAGATAATGTGGGGCAAAGCCAGTACTGTCATTCTTTGTGGCATTATATGCCTGGACCAGGGGCGAAGTATGATTTCCAGTCAGCATTCTAGTGGGTTTCCAGTGTACCCAGTACTTTTAACAGAGTCTGGTTCCACCTTTCCGCCTGATCATTCCCTATGTGATGGTATGGTGTTGTCCTAGACTTTCTGATGCCAGCTATCCTGCACAGCTCCTTAATAGTACGACTTAAAAAACTTTCGACCTTGATCATTGTACATGTGCTCGGGGAACACGTAGTACCGAAAATATCCTTCCTTCGTAAAGGACATTGGCTGCGGTCTGGTTGCGACAAGGAATAGCTTGTGCAAACCTAGTGAAGTGGTCTGCTATTACGAGAATATTCTCAATACCACCTTTACTTGGTTCTAGCTCAGGAAAGTCTATTGACACCGATTCCATAGGTCGGGTAGTTTTGGAACCAACTCTGACTGGGGTTTTCCTCCTAATGCACCGGCCGCACTGTTCTACCTAGCCTGTGATATCTTTTTCAAGACCAGGCCAGTAAAAACGTTGTTTAGCTAGCCATAGGGCTTTTTCCTTCCCATGGCTTCCTTGATTGGCAATAGGTCTATGTGATGATGGAATCACTAACTGCTTCACTGATTGGCCATCCAAGATAGCGGTTTGGTACAGAATGTCATTTTCAACAAAGAGACGTTTGGACTTTCTGACTTATTTCTGTACCGTTGGGGACTCTGTAGAGGTATGCTCCCCCCTCAGAGAACCGCTATTGAGGAGGTCAACAACTCTAGCTATGTCAACGTCACCACCTTGTTCATGGACCCAATCAATTCTAGCCATAGCCTCAGAAATCAACCTCTCATCGGTGGCCATCTGAGGGGCAGCAGTTTCCGAAATGGTACTGACTAACGGAGCAGAAATAATGGCTCTTTGAAAAATGGCCTTGAGCTCTTCCTGGAACACGAGGCGTCGAGACAACACTATCAGCATCATTATTGAGCTTCCAGCTACGGTATTCCAATGTGAAATTGTAGTTGGACAACTCAGCAATCCACCTGTGCTGTGTAGCATCAATGTTAGCAGTTCAGCAACTTTCAATCAACCATACCCGCATTCATTTACTGATCCGTACAATAAACAACTAATCAATATCCACACTCACTGGTACACAGGCGGATAACATACACACTCTATATAAATAGACACAATACATTGTACATAAAGATAGACGTGGACATAATGGACAGCCGTTACTTGCATACTGGATTAATATAATAAGGGTCAAATGAAACCAGGGTTACACAACCATTCAGCACAGTCGTGCAGTTCTATGGGGCTCTTGGAACTATTCATAACCTTTTTTGCAGGTCGTGCAACACCAAAACTGCTGACACTGTGATATCGAAGTTTCATCCTTCTCTTCATGCGGTTTGGTATTTTCAACTAGATGCCGTTGGAAACAATACATAGATCGACATACCATATGACACGACTGACATGACATCGCATAATCGGTTTCCTGACAGTTCTGATTCTTGCACGTGAGGCAGGTGGTTTCGTATCTATATTTGATGTTAATATTGTACTGCCTGAAACACCGCTCGCAGAAATATATGGTGCTAAAGAATCCCGCGATGTTCACAATGGCATGTAAATGACTGACCGCTTCATGGTTCCACATTTAGTTTCAAAACATTAGTTTCCAAAGACACACGCACATATATATCATACTTCTTTTTAAAAGGGCATTTCACAAAATAAAATAATATGTCTTTAGTGTTATGTAATATGTCTTATGTATTAGGAATTATGTATTTTATATTATGAATTATGAATTATGCCTTCTGTATCCTAAATTATGTCATTCTGTATGTCACTGTTTTATTGTAATAGCTCAAGTAATATACAAAAAAGTACAACTCAAGCTAGTATTATTTGAACAATATGAGGACTATACCCAAAGTCAACATGTCGAGCCCGTAATGTGTCAGTCATGATGTAAATACAAACCAAAAAATACCATGATACTGCAAACGTGTCCTTGACCTCGGACATTTAAAATGATACCTTTACTATTTGTCCAAGGTGTACAATTTATTTTCAAATTCAGTCTGAAAAAATACAACTAGAGTTCATGGTGCGTGATGTAGTTGTGTTTGTACATGTATTACTTTTCATTGTACAGACTTTATTCAATTGATACGTTTAAAGGGGCATGCCCAGGAACTGTTGTGTCTTTTTTTTTCGTACACCAAAAATGTGTTTGTCACTTGTAAAACCAATTATTACAGAAAAGTCAAAGAAGAATGTGCGTTGAAAAATGACCCTATAACGCGCGCGCCTGTATTTATATGGCGGTTTGAAGAAAAGGCTGTAAGCCTTTTATTGACGACAATGATATTCCCGATAGGTCCGAGAGTTTAACTAAGCATATGCGCTGCCTTTCAAGTGAACATAACACGAGCAATACTTACCATTTCAGTTTGTTGACATTTTTCCGCGATGTTTTCGGTTTGGCAGATACCGAAAGGGTCGAGTTGTGAAAAAATGACGAATAATTCTGAGGCCGAAATCGGCATGTTTGGTAAATCTTGAAATGTGTATTTTGAGTAAACTAGCGGGATATTTTGTAAATATTTTACAGGGCTTTCATTAATTGATTTAGGCAATAAAATGATATCAATTTGATTGCTATTCGAGACCCTTCAGTTCCAGGGCATGTCCCTTTAATTAACTGTTATGAAATATACATTTTCTTAATATGTACATGATGAACCTTTATGCAAAATCATATGTGCGATAATAAAGTGCATCAAATCAACTTTCCATTTGGTACCTCTGCATTTCTTTGTGTACGTATGGTATGCATGTTCCAGTTTACCGCTATTCTGTCAAGTTCGGCTAGAATCAAGTGCGTGAAAGAGAACTTTAAGCATTCAACATGCAAAGGATTTCATTCGTCATACTCATAGCTGTCCTTTAAATAATCCGACCATTGCATTCCTTGACGTCTCATGGTCACACATCAAGCCTTTATTCGTTGATTGGAAACACTTCCCCGTACATAAAACTTCGAAGACCGGACACACGATCTGTATCATTGTATCGGAAGAATGGCTGACGTAGAGACATAGTTGAGTTTTCCGTTCCGTGGTCACAACGGAGAAGTCTTGGTACAGCCACACGCGTCTTCAGTGCTTCAAGATAATACATGGCGATGACTGCAGGGTTGTTGTTAATTTATGAAACTTCTAACCAAAGTATCCAGCTGTGACCGTCAGAAGCACCGTGTATACAAAATCCATAAGATTTCAATTTATCATATCCGTCAACATGCCAAACCTAGTTGAGTCTTGCTTTGTAATTGCGTCTTTTCAGTCGGTGAGTCTTCCGAATAACAACTCCATTAGGGTCAATATTTCTCATGAAAGGTAGAACTTTATCCCTCGGAATTCTAAATCTATGTTTATTTACCAAACCTTTCCACATGGAACGGTACCCAATGTTCTGACTGCATGACTCAATTTCTTTGGAAATGTATCTAATAACGATATGGGCTGGTGTGTACCCAGTCCGACGTCGTAGGTTGTTACTTCTTAGTATTATTTAAGCTGCCGCTACGGTATTTTGATGTTATTTATCACAAACAACAGTAGAACAATTTCAGGATATCTAAACCCACAGTAAAAAAAGTTTTTCACCAAGTCTAGCCATGTACTTTCTGCTGTCAGTGTTTTAGGTATATTAGTTGGAGTCACTCTTGTAACTGAGTACATCTGATGTATCCACAGGCACAGCCATAGACTATACAATACGATCATGTGATTGCGGTCTTTTCCGCCTTTGTTTTGCCATGTTACCGCCGCTTTACCTTTTTATCGCGTAAGATATAAGAACTAAGGCATAATACCTAACTCATAACACACAATAATTCAGAACACAAAACGCATAATTCAGATTTCCTAAGACAAAATGGCCCTAATAGGCTTCTGTAAAATATGGCCCTTGCATACTACAAAAAATACTTGAAATAGATAACGAACGACACATCTGGGTATGGATTGTAAAGTTGCATCTTATAATTCAGAAGTCATAATTCAGAAGTCATAAGTCGGTATTCACAAGTCAGAATTGCCCTCCAGGGCTTCCATAAATTAACACATCTCGCGAAATACAGTTTAACAAGTGCTTTTGACAATCCGTACTGAAGCACCTCTGTATTGTCAGTATATGCGTATGGGCAGTTTAACCAGAAATCTAGCATCTCACAGTCTTGTTCTCCTATGTAGCATTCAAAACACCAGTCCCTTATAAATGAATCTAGAACTGACAACATTTGTTTCGCGTATATGAAATCAACGTACCAAAGCATTAACCGTTCATTTTGAATCCATTCTGTAACTTTTAGACTAAAAATCGTGTTTTAATATCCGGTAACATTATATTTAAAGAGAAAAAATATTGTATAATTGTAAGTGTTTAATAAAATATGTTACACCTAGTTCTGAAAACTTATTAATTTTAAAACTAGCCTTACGTTCTAGATTATAAGGAATGTTGGGGATGGAGTCACAGTCAATGGTTGGGGAACTACTTCTCACATCACCCGATCTGTCTTCTACTCCTTTTTCTCCTTCGTCAATAACAGCAAATAAAAATACTGATAATGATAAATGATGCTGATTACAGTAATGACTTAACTTAGAATGGTGATGGTATATATGGTCTATAATCTATGTTGAGTGGAATTAAGCAAGTATTCCAAATCTGTGAACACGTTCATGTCATTTTGATAGTTGCAGATATTGGAATTATTTGATTAAGTTTTTATATTTTTATGCCCCCGTAAAGATAGATCGAGGGCATATTGTTTTTGGTCTGTCTTTTTGTCTGTTTGTAACAAACTTTAACATTGACTATGAAATCAAAACGCTTGCACCTACAATAATCGACCTTCATATGTAGTCACCTCATGAAAAACTTCTTCAGGACCTGTGCATTTTCAGGTCAGTAAGTGAACGGTCAAAGGGGGCATTGTGTTTAAAAAAATCCTAAATTTCTTTTAGGATATTTCCCCTACATTTCTCATGGGATTTTGACGAAACGTTCAGATACTTGTTGTTACCAAGAACCCCCGCATTATACATATTCCGGGTTTTGTGATTCGATCATTTTTGACGGAATTATGGCACTTTGTTTAATTTGTGCGATTGTAACAGAGAAATACTTTTGTTTGGTTCTTTTCTCAAGAGATTTTGATAAAACTTTTATGGAACTATTGTTATCAAGATACCCAATGCATATCGTCTAAGTTTTATGATTCGATCATTTTGATGGAATTATGGCCCTTTGTTTATTTTGTGTGATTGTAACAGCGAATTACTCTTGTTTCCTTGTTTTATCATGGGATTTTGATAAAACTTTTATGGAACTATTGTTATCGAGATACCCAATGCATGTTGTAAAGGTTTTATGATTCGATCATTTTGACGGAATTATGGGCCTTTGTTTATTTTGTGCATATGTAATATATACAGAAATACTCTTTTGTTTGCAACAACTTCTATACTAGTATTTCATAAAAGGATTTTGACCAAACTTTGATAGATCTATTGTCACTAAATACCCATCACATTTTGTCAGGGTTTTGTGATTCGGTCATTTCTAGCAGATTTATGGCCCTTTGTACTAACCCTGCCTAGTAAATAAAAAGGCTACCACCAACAATCATCAATCTTCAGGTTCGGTGCATGACCTGTGTATTTTCCGGTCAAAGGGCATCTGGAGGGGGCAATGTGTTTTTAAAACAATTCTTGTTTCCCAATCTGAGTACAAATTATAACAGAACACAAAACATGGGCTGTTTCTATTCTACCTATTTTGAGAAGAAAAATCTAAATATATTTTACCAAACTTCACATTTTGAGTTTGACCTAATTACGTTAAAAGATATTACATTTCAACATAGATAAGATCTTATTTCAAAGTCGCAGTTCTTGAAGCAGTATATATAGAAAGACAAATTTCTACTATTATAAATAAATCGTCTGCTAGTTCAGACATGAAAACATTTTCTTTAGACAACCTATATAGGTGTTCTTAATCTAAGAAATAGCAGTAAATCAGATTCGGGGGGGGGGGGGGGGTAACACATCCTAAGCACCTCCTACTGAAGTACGATGCCAATTCTTACATAGAATAGAACATTTTAAGCATTATTGCTGTGATAGAATTAACACTAAATTATTAAAAGTATTTTGACATCTATCAGCACTACTTTGTACATTTTTGCACCAAAGAAAAATATTTGACTTCGAAAATGATGAATAACAATACAACTGCAATTAAACGATTGCGTGTTATGTGTTTTACGTGACGTATAAATAACAAACTACAAAATGCAATAACAGTTAATATCACGCGAAACATTTTACTCCAGGGGAATTCCAACGTGGGTATTAATAATAATATTAAATGAACACAGCTACAGATTTATACGCGCTTATTGCACTTAAGATTTCTATAAGTCTTTAAAGTGGGCCAGCAATATAGCGTTGAACATACAGTACAACCTCTCCAGAGCGGACCTCTGTAGAGCAACAACCTTTCTATAACAACACCTTCAAAATTTCCATAAGCTGATATTTACTATAAAGTTAACCTCTGTAGAGCAACAACCTTTCTATAACAACACCTTCAAAATTCCCATAAGCTGATATTTACTACACCTTCAAAATTTCCATAAGCTGATATTTACTATAAATTTAACCTCTGTAGAGCAACAACCTCTCTATAACAACACCTTCAAAATTTCCATAAGCTGATATTTACTATAAAGTTAACCTCTGTAGAGCAACAACCTCTCTATAACAACACCTTCAAAATTTCCATAAGCTGATATTTACTATAAAGTTAACCTCTGTAGAGCAACAACCTCTCTATAACAACACCTTCAAAATTTCCATAAGCTGATATTTACTATAAAGTTAACCTCTGTAGAGCAACAACCTATAAACGACGGCCAATATTTGGGCTCCCACAGGGTGTTGCTCTACAGAGGTTGTACTGTATATTGTCCCTCATCGTATTTTGTCTCACCGAGAAACCGGCATTATCATAATTCTTCTTCCGTCTGTTTCCTTGTAAATCTTTCAAGTTCATTCATTGTATCATTAAAAGCACTTCCAAGTCAACCCTATACATTTTGTAACATGGTTAAGGCCAGATAAAATACTAGTATAATTGGTCAAGATACCAGATGAACCCTATTCTTTTGCTACAACCTTGATGTTTTTAACGCCATAATGTAATTGGTGTTCAACTACACCTTTTTTTCTTACAAAGGTGTGTACTAGAATTAAAGGGGAATACCCCACAACTTGATGCATCTAGAATCAAGGTTTCAGTCAACAATTGATCCAATTAAAAATAAAATCACAAAAATATGTATTTGTGACACGTACATTTAGTGATGGAAATGTCATGTATCGTCAAAGATGTATGTCAACAATCAGCAAATTTGAAATTTACCTCTTCTTTGAAGTGTGCATGCCCGTAAGTTTCCATAGAAGATCGGAAAATCTTTGGAATTTGTTGTACAATTTTTGGGTGGAAGTGATTTATTATTCATAGCTATGATTTTTGCGGCTAGTACCTAAACTAGTCATTTTATGACCCAAGTTCTTCTTGCAATTATCCATAATAGGTGTCAATTATTGCCATGACACATTTTTGAAACTATCATTTCATTATAACTAAAAAAAGTTAGGCTGTCCACGAACTTTACGGATGACTTCGGACGTGAGTGTCCTGTCAAGTAACTGAACCTCGATGTGTTTCATTAGTTCGATGTTGTAAGGACTCTTTGGAAATACTGGGTACTCATACATGTTAGAATTAGAAATAAAATTATAAAACAGTTGTGAATAGCTGTGTTTATAATTGGATGAAATATCAAGTTCATAGGTATTAATATTATCTATAACATTATCTAACTTTGTAAGCATAAATTGAGCTGCAAATTCTGCACGTAAGCACTGCAAAAAAATTGCGAAATGGTACTTGTTACCCTTTCGCTGGCAGGCACATATAGCCTACATTGTGTAATTATCTAGCCTATACCCAGTGGGTGATTCCGTTGAAAATATGAGGCGATTGCATTTGGCAGCGAAATAAATTGTTTTAGCCTAAAGCATGAATCAAATGGTTGTTTGTTAGTCTATTCCACTTGAGTTGTAAGTGATGGATACAATGCCAGTGAGTTTTCAAATATAGATATACGCGGCATTAAGCCGATAGCTATTGTTTTAGAGCAAATAAAATAAATTTCATTATTATTTTATCTATTGTTCTGTATTACTTAATAAAAAAACTAATGGGCCTTCAAATAAAAAGAAAATAAAGTCAACAATTATTACCGTGTGTTCATTAATTTGTAAATTATCAACCCACACACTCCTACACCCAATAAACTATGCTTTTGGGTGACAGAAAGATCACTTGTGTAAAACTGCATCCGATAATCTCCTGCATGTTTTCTATAATCCTTAAAAAACGGGGTAAGATTAAAGTAGTACAAACAAAAGTCCATAATTATGAAAATAAATGATCAACAAACAATTTAGCCGAAGAAAGTTAAAAACTTTGAACAACTGTTTTCGAATTAAAAGAAAAGTTACATCATTATAAATAAACACATTAAATGAACAAATTTTAAAAGCGTTATCGATAAGAAATAACTACATTTGTATAGTTTTCATTAAATGATTTTTTTTTTCGTATTTGAAAAAAAAAGTTGTTGAATCACTCACACAAAATGGGCCATTAACGCAGCATGACAAAATGCACACGAGACAGACGGCTAATTTCTTATTATTCTGATGTATATTTTAAGTTAGAAAGAGTAGATTATTTATGTAAAAAAGTCATTGTTTTTTTTATCTATAATTTATTTGGGCAATTCGTTAACAATCTTGTTACCATATACAGTATAAACCCAATAAAAGGACCACGTTTAGGGCTCGATGTCCACATGCATTCCTACTCCGAGAGATTAAAAACGCACTTAGTGGTACCGCGTTGTACTAAGCACGTGTGTAAAAGTTAAAAAAAATGGTTTTGTACTAAGAAAAAGTCTACTTAATCGATGATCGTAAAAAGTTCTTTGTTGGCGGTAGATTTCATCTGTTAACACGCTGATTCGGAATAATAAAAGCATGTCTTGCGGCTTCCAAACGTGTATATAAATGGACCAAGAAACCCCAAAGCGCCATCTTGCTGCTAGTGTTTACGTGTTACAGTCACCGTACAGTCAGCTTACAGTTCACCATGGATCTCGTCGGAAAATGGAGCGGCTGCAATGAATCAGGCTTAGTTAATTGCATGAAAACTTTAGGTAAGTTTGTGTTATTTAATGAATTATTTGTATTGTAGAAAATAGAATATTAATTCATTTTAAAACTATATGATTTGGTCAAAACATAACTTTACGAGTATATACTAGTAATCATATTTGTTGAACGTTTCAAGTCACTGTGTAACAATGGTTAAAGCAAGATATTAAATAGACACTCTGACGTCGAACTGTCAGGCCTAAAATCATTATTAAATGGATAAAAGGAAATCAAGCTCTATAATAAACTATTATACCATTTTATATCATCAATGTATACGTTTTTACACTCTAGAACAATAATACTATATAAAGGAAATTAGTGTCACACACTCATTTTTGTCACTACAAATCAATCTGAACTAATTCAATACTGTATTTTCATTTATTTTCGTTGGGCTCGATTTTCGTGGTTTTTACTAAAATGGCCATTTCGTTGGGACATAAATTCGTGGATTTTGATTTTTGAAAAGAAATGCCTTATCTCTGCATTTAAATTCGTGGGGATTTGTTTTCGTGGATGAGCCGACCCACGAAATCCACGAAATTAAATCCCCAACGACGATTAATGATTCCACAGTATCAGTTGCACTTCATTTTTGTTAATTTATTTTTATAACATAATTTTTATTTAATGAATATCAGGCAAGAAATTTATTTCACTCGCGAATCTTACAGTGTCTTCAGATTTATAAAAAAATCCTTAATTCCAAATCGTGAAACCCATTCCATTTCGTAGTGATGCGCAAGTAATATTTCTTGAATTCCGCTACCCGACCGACACTGTTTTCCCTAGACATATTCGCTCTGTGCCAACCAATGTTTTTCCAATAACTGTACATAAATATTTATATGAACTTTATCGCCGAATTGTATGAATTTAAAAGAAATTGTTCAAAAACGGTTGTGCCGATCCCATGTTTCTGGGGATGTTAGCGGAAACCAGGTTTTGGCCTTTTTATATTAAAAAGAAAAGAAATAAGCAAAACTCCATTTTAACACTGTGAACGGGTGTTAGTACTACCATATAAATACAAATGTATGTATGTATGAAATAAGTCTTTTTCAGCTGTAATATAGATTCATATTTATAAAATAAAACTAACGATGGTTATCAGTGTGAATAAAATTTAAAAAACAACATTATTATGAATTTCTCACGTATATTTGGAATCAGGCCCCTTTCCGCCATTTACTACATATAATTTATAATATGTTTACGGGAATTGCAATACAAAGTGAAAATCGAACCTTAAAACTAAAATCCGAACAACGCAACATAATCCAATATATTAATTGTGTTTCTGTTGCATTTTGGAGCAATGTTCTGTTTACAATTATTATACAAAAAATAATTAAAAAATGATAATAGTTTACAGAATAAGCATGTAAAATAATTCATTTTTTTTTTATTATTTTTTTTTTATTATAATAAATACGAGTTAAGTGAACTTTTATCAAAACACGAAATTCTCTACAACGATTCCTTTTTTTTAAATTCCATACAAAAATACGACATTATTTTGTCTGCATCTGTTTTCTAATAATTAATACAATAACGACGACGGCAGTAGCAACATATCGGTAATAAGAAACATCAGGAAGACCATTGTTACATCACGTTAATTTTACATATTTATACCATATACGTTTTTAAGTTGGGTAAATAAATTTCACATGAATATAGCGGAACATGTCTATAGCAGCAGAAATAACTGATACAGGGAACTATTCTCCGATAATTTCAGGAGTACCACAAGCTATCATGAACCTATCAAATGACATTGGACTCCAGTTGGAAGTTTCAAAAGATGGAGATACGTACACATTGAAACAAACCGTCAGTCTTCCACTGAGTGAATACAAGTTCAAGTCTGGGCAACAATTCGATGTGAAGAACTGGTTAGGACAGCAGTTACAGGTAAAGCTTGAAAAAGAAATAATCATGTTCAGGGCTATTTAACATAACAATGCGGTAGATATATAAAAAAAACTTTTAATCTATCATTTGTGACGTCTTTTGTGAGACAGTAATATACGATTCACTCCAAAGATTTTAACGATTGAAACATTACCTCCAGGGTCAGCGCCACAAAATATATAGTCGGTCGGCAAACAGTAAATAATCCCTCGCGCTTTAGAATTGAACTCTTCATTCGGGGCAGTGGCGTTTTTTCACATTTCTTGATGTTTTAAAGTTGATAAAAATGTTTTACTATATTTCCTCAAAGACCCAGTTTTCAAAGAACGAAACATTTATAAATATCACTTAAGTTCAGACCTACCAGTATTTTATACAAGTCATCTGTATCAGAATATCGTGGAACCGCCAGTTCAGTCAATAAACGTAGGAACGATGCTTTCGGTTTGAAAATTTATCCGAAATTCAAGCAGACTGAATGCCATTTTAACAATAATTTTCATCATAACTTTTTTTTAATTTTTTTTTTTAGAAAATTAGATAAAACTACAAATTATTATTTAACCAGCCGAATGTTAAAAGTATTACACTTTAAACCTTGTTTCAAGAGACATTGCACTGATTCTAAGAAGTCTATAGCCGCTGATTTGTTCTTTGCGGATATGCATCATAAATATATTAACTTATGATTGTCATTTATATATTTGCGAACTCAAAGCTAGCAATACTACTAAATGCAACTATCATATTTTTGGCTTCAATACTTAATTATTGATCGGCAAATTATGTCCACCATTTGATTGTTTGTGTGCCAAGTTACATCGGGTTTTATGCCCCCTTTCAACTGCCAGAGTCATTTGAGGCACACATTTTACCTAACCATCGTTCCTGGGAGGAACCAGTACTAGACTCCCAACCACCGTAAGAAACTGTCTACTTTCTCACATAAAGAGACATGGTTGGTAGCTGGGCTGCAATCCACGACCCTCTACCAGTGAGAGGTTACGCACAGTGCTTTGAAGTCAGCGACCTTAACCACTCGACCACAGAGGTGGGTCTCCATCATATGAGACTCCGCCTAACAACGGCATTGAAGAGAAACGAGAGATCCTTTCTTACCATGTCATGTTCATATTAAAAGTTTTCTCAATTGGCAATTCAGCTTCAAGTTCTTACTTGTAAGTTAGATGTGTTTACAGGCTTCTGATTCACATGTTTACGGTACAGCTGTTATATATACACATATATATATAATTATATAATATGAACGCGATCTATCTGATATTATTCATTATTTCAGTTGCATTTTCATTTGTTTTTCATAGGGATCTGTGGTCGTGCAGGGCAACGATAAAATGGTAGAAACCATCACTGAAGGAGGAGCCTCATCGGTGATAACAATACAGAAAGATGACAAGAACAACTTAGTCAGGGTCAGTATACCAGTCTCTATTTTAATTACACACTTTAAATAGTTAAACTTATATATTTGTATGAACAATCTTACCTTAACTGTTCAGATGCAAGCAAACTTGTTCGGCATTCTTGTCCGTCTCGTATTCTTCTTCCTTTAGAGCTTTTTATGACAATTTAATAATATTTTTTGTGGAAACATATTTTATGTAGGCTTGAAGAAATATGAAATAGCTATGTTCTGTGGTCTGCATATTGAGATGGACGCTAAGTGATCTTATACTGTATGTAATGAACGTCCAGAACCTTACATATTTATTTATCATGATGGATATTCTAGTATTCAATATTGAAACAATGCACATGTGCGCTAGCTTTCCTTACACTTAGATAATCTTGTCGTTAAAGCCCCATTATCTGTTTGGATGTTTAAATTATAGTAGTTCTTATTTTACCTAGAAAGATGTCTTATCAGTAGAAACTAAATTTTTTCAATGATATTGCAAGAAAACAAGAAAAAATAAAGCATCTGGCAACATTTTTACGAGATATGGCTTAAGAAAGTTAATATTGTTTTAGAGCAAATGAAATATATTAACTACATTTTGCTATCATTTTATCCATTGTTCTGTATTACTAAATTCAAAAAGCTAATGGGTCTTTAACTTATTGAGCACATATAACTCGTCCGATGATACTGGCAAAGTCACCTATATCGAATCAATCTTAAAAATGCATTTTGTAATTTCAGAAACGTGAAATGGGAGGCAAAACTTGTGTGTTGACATACACAAGGTTATAAACCATGGACATTTGTGCTTAGCGACAGGAGAAATTTGAATCTGTCATTAGACACATTTAAAACACCTTATTGCACATTGTCCTAGTTAAAAATTACCCTATAGATTTTTGACAACGTGTTATTCTCACTGATCAATGTTCTAAAAATGAAAAAAATATACTTACTATGAACAAGGACTTATATAAGTCCTTGCTATGAAATAAAAAAATGAAAATTAAAAAACTATAGTGCTTTTTTCTTTTAAGTACAGTTACACACTGCAGTTAGATAATACGACGGACAGTTCGTCTGGTTTTCAAGAACTGCGAACATGTCCTCACAATCTGTAGTTAGATCTGGAAATCTAGAAATAAGATATATAGAGAAACTCGGGTCACTGTCCGGTGAGAACAATGTTATCAGGCGAGGTGATATCGTCCAGGGTGGCGAGCTTTAGCGAGTCACCCTGGACGATATCGCCGAGTCTGATAACATTGTTCTAACCGGACAGTGACCCGAGTTTCTATTTATCATGTAACTCAGTTTTTGGAGCATAATTTAGTGTCATTTCACCTAAATTTAGCGTTTAATTCGCTAGTGTGATGATAACGGTCACCCGGCAAATCACACTTTAAACAGTCAACATCCGCAGATAAATAGTTCACTACAATTGGGCGAAATAATAAAAAAAAACTCCCATGGATCACAAAATTTAATTTCACATTAAAGAAATCATTTGTTAACAATTACAAATTTGGTGAAAAATATTCAAAACAACAATTGAATACACAAAAACATACGCGCATTAATTTAAATAGTCGAGTGGGCGGAGCCAAAAAGTGTTCTCATGCTACTATAGCATCCTATTGACCTGAGAACACATAATGTTCTCAGGTCATGTGTTATCAGGCAGTTACCATGGCAGTTGCATGATAAAAATGACACTCAAGTTTGTATCCGTCTGTTATAGTTTAGATGTTCACGTACATTATGATATAAAAAACATCTTTAACGATCTGCTAATTTGAAAATACTCAGTTTGTTGCTTCACAACCAACACCAACAATGTCGAGATCCAGGAACTTTGTTTGGTAAACTGGCTTACTATAAAAAACGTGTAATTATAAAAATATATATGAGTAAACTGAAGTCAAAATAAACCGAGAGAACAAGAGCAATTACGTCCAAAGGCAAAATAGAAACAATCCCACGTCACCATCAGCAGGTTTTTTGAAATAAATGATCGCAGTGGTTTGTAAAGGTTGTGAAAGTTGTTAACCAGCTCTAAAATAAACACCAGTCAGGCAACACTTATATCCTACAAAACATACTTCCTATATCCTCTCTAAAGGTATAATTTACAATAAGTATATAACGGCATTAGAATAGTTTCACGATTAGAATCTTAATTTACAGACTGATTTACCTAATTCATTATATCTGTAACATTATTATATGAACTAGACTGAGCGAATGAGGTGAGAACTGTAAACGTGAAGAGACGTCCTACGAGGAACAACACCACCCAGAAGCGGACAATTTATTACATTGATATAAAATAGAGCTTTGTCAAAGAGGTGACTAATACCCCCGCCGCCGCTTTGACACTAAGACCGCGATAGTACACTATGCGGCTAAGTTAAAGGGCACATAATTCTGGAATGAGTGGATCACTGGGCATGAAAATTGTCTTGTGCATCTTCATTTCATACCGATAATATATTTCAAGTTTCAATTCTATCCCTTGAAAACTGTGGAAGTAGTTTGCTCCACAAACATTCATGAACTAAGAATGACAAAATACACTATATGGCTAAGTTCAATGGCATATAACTCTAGAATGAGTGAATGTCTTGTACTTCTACACTTCATGGTGATAACATATTTCAAGTTTCATTGATATCCCTTAAAGAATGAGGAAGTAGTTTGCTCCATAAACTTGTGATATTGTATGCGGACGGACTGACCGACCAACTGAGTGACTCCAACATACCCCCTCTCAAACTTCGTTTGGGTTATAATAAATTACCTCTTTTATTATGTATTTATGTAATATACTATCGTTAATAATGCTAAGGATACATCTAAACAATTCCATATTGGCCGGTCTGAATCAGTTAGATTAATTTAATTTGAGTTATTTATTTATATTGTGTAATGTACGTTCTTTGACAAGAGGGAAAGTAAAATAAAGCAACACATTTTATATCTGAACGTTTATTTGGTCAAAACACAAAAAATGTATCTACCAATCATCAAGAATCTAATTTTGCAAGTGGACAAAAGCATATCACAGACTTCTTATGAACCAAAGACCTTCACAAGGGGCATTATACCGCATAGCCAGCATTATTTATAAAAATGTGTCCAAAAGGAAGTCAAAACTGACGTTACTCCTGTGAAAATATTCGAAAACTGAAATGAAGGGGCCATAAAAAGCGAAAATATGGACTGGACCAGATAAAGCATGTATACTGAAAGCTAAGGGGGTAGACTTTTCTAGCAGTTGGAGGGGCTAACCCAACTGTTTCCTCTCCCTTGTGGCTGGCTAGGCCCCTGTGTACAATACAAAGCTCGTTAAGTATAGGTCTTTGGAAATATAAAATAAAATATACATTCAAAATCAAGCTATATAAAACGATATACATTCAAAGTTAAGTAATCCTTTTCTCCATTTATTTGAAATACATAAGCACTTCAAAATATAAACAAGAAATGCGACAATGCCACAAATCCAGGTTTTCAAAGGCTGCAACAAAACAAGAGCTATTACTGAAGGCAATGAATAACCCCAGATTCTGCCTTGACACAGTTATGGTAACATTTTACAAAGGGAAATATAACAGTCACTATTTCATTTTTTTAAATACATATATATATATACCTACTACAATGTAATAGTTTCTGAGATATAGCAGAAACAATTTCCAAATATACATCACAGAAAAACATTTTGTATAAATTTCCCAATGTGGTCTTTTTTCACAGGGTTGACTACAAGTGTTATAACCTCAGGGCCTAGTCCAAGTTAGAATAAAAAACAAATCACTAATCATTCAGTTCAAAATTCATGAATTCTAAGAAAATAAATCAAAGTTTATGATTCAGCTTCACAAGCAAATAGTTATAATTTGTGCAAAAAACAACAACAACAACAAAAATGTCATCATGAGTTTTAACATTTATCATATTTTATCAAGTACATCATAACCTTAATACTATGACTGATTTAGGGACCAATTACGTAAGTTGTCAATATTCAGCAGATCTGACAATATCAAGTGAAAATACCTGTATAGAGAAGTACTGATAAAATACTGCATATTCATTTATTTTCGTTGGGCTCAATTTTCGTGGTGTTTACTAAAATGGCTATTTCGTGGGGACATAAATTCGTGGATTTTAATTTTTTAATAGAAATGCCTTATCACTGCATTTAAATTCGTGGGGATTAGATTTCTTGGATGAACCGACCAACGAAATTCCATGAAATTAAATCCCCAACGAAAATTAATGATTCCACAGTAGTCAGGTTAAAATGGTGTGATCCAAATGGTCATCTGATAAGGTTTTTTAAGTACACAGTATAACTTATGATAACAGTTTAAGTATAATCCTTAATGATTATAAGTATAATAATACAAACATTTCTGGAAGAACCAGTACTAGACTCCCAACCTCTGTAAGCAACTGCCTACTTTCTCACATAAAGAGACATAGTCGATAGCTGGGCTCGAACCCAAGACCCTCTATCAGTGGGAAGTTACAGTGATTTGAAGTCAGCAACCTTAACCACTCCACCATAGAGGCTGTTCAATGAAATAATTGACCAATTAAAAAATACCTCGTAAGTTCAACATAAGGTGACAAATCCAAATGTATTAAAAGTGGAACAAAGAAAGTCATGTAAAACTTAACCTTTCAAAATGAACTATGAGATTTTCCAAAGTTTTGGTAAGGCAAAAAATAAATAAATTCTAGGTTTCCATAAATATCCAAAAAAAAAATGTACATACCCGGTAGTCAGTCAGCAGAACTTTTGTTTTCAATTTTTTTTTTAAATTTGGAGAATGAAAATGAAATAAAGATATTTGCAAAAAAAACATTGACAAAGAGTCTAGGGTAAAAAGAAAAGTGAAGGATATACAGACATGAAATAGAACGTGAAGTTAGTGGAAATTAGGAACTTTTTTCACTCCTTATCAGCTTAATAAATAATAATAAAACAAATATTGGTATCCTATTATGACTCTAATAAGACTCAGCCCCCTTTTCAATCTGACTAAAGTATTCGATCTTCCTTACGGCAAGATCTGATGACGGCCTATACCAGTTTCTATTTTCAAAAGTCGGAATTTTCATTATCACTATTTATATCTATTTATAATTCAGCCAATCGTATAACTCGTTTCATCGGTACTTTGGTCGAATGAACTTTCTACCTGACGGTGTTATTTAAACGTTAAATTACGTATAACATATTTGTCTGCAACTACTTTTTGATTTTTTAGTAATCCTGATCGATTCGGCCATAGTAGTATAGAAATTTAAATAAACATGCAAGTCACATGGGCGCTATCATTACATTTAGTTGCGTAAGAATAGGTGTTCGTGATAACTACAAGTCAAATATTGTTTTTACTGTGGTTAAAAATAGAATCAGATCACTTTCAGAATTATGAAATTAAGGCGCTGATTGGCTAGTGGAAAAGGTCGCCTGAGGTGACCTTCTATAGGTCGTCTTCAGATCCTCGTAGCGTAGCGGGTTTGTGGATATGATTTTAATCAGATTGCCCCCTTGATAGACACCCAAAGCAAAATACTGGTAGCAATACATTTTCAAAAATGTTGAAATTCATTTAGTATGGGCTGGCTATAGTAGTCTGTATCTATTTAATAAATTTGACTTCTATAAATTACTCAATTTCTCTCTCTTTGAAATTGTTAACAAGTTCACGCCAGTCTTCATTACTCAAAGGCAGTACATTAAATGGAACAGATTTCCATTGTCTGCATGAATCTTGCCTTCCATTTGTATCAACAATAAGGAAATTTTCTATTTTCAAGACTGGAAATTCTACAGTACGGTGAATGCATATCGGTCCAAGGTTAGCGCCGCAATCACGACAGATGACCTTTCCGACAAATTGTATGGCATCGGTCTGGTATCTTGTTGGGCCACTGGGTAACAGCTTCACTCGATCTTCTAGAGTTTGATCGATCACAACATGGTGGGAATCTTCAACTTTCTTCACGTCGTCGGACCAACAAATGAACTTATCGCACTTGATACATCGCAACTCAAATTGTCCCGAACGAATTACTTTACGCCTCTTACCCAAGGCTTTTAATTCTCTGTCGATGTTTGCCTCATCTTGAAATTTGTGAAGTTCTATTTTAAATGTGCCTGGATTGTTTCGGATATAGTGCTACAATAAATATAATTGATAATAAAGCAAATTAAAAATCTGTAATTCCAGACAAATATGGTTCAAGGCTCATTTTTCACACTAACAGAATAAAAGAAAAAGAACTTGTAACATTCAATTCAAATGGTAGATCACTTGATTCCCAGATGATAAATTACACCAGTAACTGATATAGACAACATAAAAAGGGCCATTATCATAATGTATTACCCTGATTAACATGCATGTCTGCTTCAGGTCAAATTGCATCAAAATTTTCAGACAGGAAATTAGAAATATTTGCATTGTTAGTAGGCAGAATGTTACAGTCAAAAATTGTTCCATAATCCTACATGACTCAGTGAGATCTATCCACACAAGAAGTTTCATGTTTCTACCTCTTATAATTTCTGAGTTATGAGCTACATGAAAGGTTTTGCATGACGTAGATGGTGTAGTGATCTCAATAGCTCAACTTTTACTTCTAAAACAGATAAGCTAATAATTAAAACCATACAAGACTTACTTGTAGTTGAATGATGGCTTTTCTCATCATCACTTCTCTGATCATATTCAATTCTTCTTTTTCAGCCATACCTGTGGATTCTTCAGCAATTACATAATACTTGCTGTCAGCTGCTCTTCCTCTACCTGTCATATACATGTACATACAAATAAAAATACATGTCTAATTATTTAGGCTTCTGGAGGTACATACGAATGTGTCACTGAGTTTATTAAAGCTATTGAGGTCAAGAAAGATTCACATGAAAAAAATCATAGAATTCAGTTACCCGGTACATGTAGTTATTAATTCAAATTCTAGTCTACAAAGAATCATCTTTCATGATAATGCTTTTAAGTCCAATCCATTAGATTTGATTTGTTTTTATCGATTTTTTCGCCCCTTTTCAACAGTCAGAGTCATACAAGGCCAACAGTTCACCTAACCATCTTTCCTGGGAAGAACCGGTATAAGATGCCCATCCTCCGTAAGCAACAGCCTACTTTCTCACATAAAGAGACATGGTCGGTAGTGGGGCTTGAACCCAAAACCCTCTATCAGTGAGAGGTTACAGTAATTTGAAGTCAGCTACCTAAACCACTCGACCACGGAGGCGGGTCCATCAGATTTGAAATACTATATAATCACATGAAACAATGGTAACAGATAATGAAAGTCTACCTCTTGATTGAACCATGGCTATCTCGTTAGTCACATGGTCGTACCGTATCACTAGGTTGCACTTAGAAATGTCCAGTCCTTCCTCTGCTACAGAGGTAGCTATTATCAACTTGTGTTTTCCATCACGGAAATACTTCAAGGCATCGCATTGTTCAACTTTCGTCATTCCTGAAAAATCAGCTCCTATCAATGTTTGATAATTACGGTAAACATTTTTTAAAACAGCTTTCTGTAATCAGTGGTGCATATTAAGATGTATGTTTTTATGTAAAAAATAAATTGCGTATAAAAAATCATTCGCATCTTATATATAGGTGTAGAACTCAATCTGAATTTAGAATGACTAAAATGGTCAAAATTGGGACTAACTGAATTTATTTGTTTACCGGATACGACCAAAGATAATTCCACTGATTAATTACCTGCGTCTTATACACAGGTGCAACATACATGAGTAATTTCCCTTATAGACAAAACCTATTCATCTCAAGCAAAAACATCTAAACATTGATTGATGCATCTACTATAAACATACGGTCCTCATCTACTAAGCAACTTAAATTTGTAGTATACGACACTTTATCTGTTTCTTCAATGCCCATTCGACAGGTGTGGTCAATTCAGAGCCACCCCAGAGAGAGGGGAGATGAGATAACGGAGAATCTGGCTTTTTCATCCCTACTCTTTTTAAAACATATTGTTTCTCCTGGTTCTTTATCATGCCCGGTATAAAGCACCGATACCGCTCTTTTTCCCCTGATATTTCAGACACAGTACTTGACTCAGTTGCTCGGAAAGGGACAATGAAAAGCGCCCCAGATAAATTTGTGAAGGTGGAGCCCAGAATCAAACTCGAGACCTTCCGTTCATAAATCCAGTGCATTACCACTAGACCACTGATCATCCTGTAGATAAATGAACCGGTAAGTATACTGATTTCACGTGTGGACTTACCTCCCTTATCTGAACTCACATTCTGACCTATAAACTGAATAGGTTTTAGTTCACGTAAGCCAGGCGTTTCTTTCATCCAGTTGACAATAGCCTTGGCTAAATCCCGCGTTTTCACAAAAACAATTCCTCGAGAATCCTCACTTCTTCCTCCACTGAACGCTTTCTTCACCATCTCTGCAAGCTTGTTTAATTTTGGATTATCACACACTGGAAAACTATATTTCCTCAATTCTGGAATGAGAGTTAAACAAGCTCCATCATACATACAGTCAAACCTGTAAACAAGGACCAACAAAGGGAGAGAAAAATTATGGCCTTTAAACACAGTTCACCTACAGTTAGAGGTTTACATGCTCTGTTATACTAAGGATTATTTGCATAGAGAGAGATAGTTGTTAGTGAGTGACAGTGATTATTGTTTACAGGTGGTATCCATTCATTGGTGACTGATAATCACAGGTGGCAATTCAATCGGAAATTACTGTAATTACATCTTATTTTAAGTTAAACGTACAACTTTCTGCAAAATTCCACCAACAAATGTTTGAAAAAAAAGGACTGAGATAGGAATCATGATATATTCCTTTATCAGTTTAACGGCTCATTCAACAGACATTTCAGGGCTGCACCATAGAGAAGGGAGAGATACAGGAGAACTGGGCCTTTTATATTCCTACTCTTAATTCAAAGTTTTTCCTGGTTCTTAATGGTGCCTAGTGAAAAGCACCAATGCATGTTTCACTGTTTTCCTGTAATTTTTTACACACAGTACTGATAGGGACACTGAAAAAGTTCTTGAAATATCAGAAACCTTTTAATCAGCAGTCCAGCTTGTCACCCTCAATCCACCCCATATCATTCTTTAAATGTCAGTCTATCACTTAAGATATATAAACCAAACCAAGCAATAAGAAGCCAAATTAGGGGCCATATTTAGAGGCTTGTCTATTTAAAGGGGCATGCCCTGGAACTGAAGCGTCTCGAATATAAATCAAATTGGTATCATTTGAATGTCTAAATCAATTAATGAAAGTCCTGTAAAATATTTACGAAATGTCCCGCTATTTGACTCAAAATACACATTTCAAGATTTACCAAACCTGCCGATTACGCCTTAGAAAATATTCGTCATTTTCATAACTCGACCCTTTCGGGATCTGTCAAAAGCGGAAAAAATGTCAACAAACTGTGAAATGGTAAGTATTTCTCATGTCATGTTCATTGTTTGCGACATAAAGCTTATCTATCGATCAATTATAGGTAAATATCATTGTTTTGCTGCTTGAAAGGCAGCGCGCATGCTAAGTTAAATTCTCAGACGAATCGGAAATATCGTTGTCGTCAATAAAAGGCTTGTAAGCCTTTTATTTAAATCGACATACAAATACCCACGTGTGCGTTATAGGGCCATTTCTGAAGGCACATTCTTCTTTGACTTTTCGGTATTAATTGTTTTTACAAGTGATAAACGCATTTTTTGTGTACGAAAAAAAAAGACACAGCAGTTCCTGGGCATGCCCCTTTAAAGATTACATTATAACTACAAAACTATTGTTTATGAACAGCCATTAATTGACAGTCAATTAACATTCCTTGGTCAGCTTCATTTGTGAAGTGCAGAACCGTATGGACCGTTGAATGTGTGGTGATGGTTAAACAAAATTAAAGATGTTTGTCCTCTTGTGCAAATTTAACAGCCTCACAGAAAGGTTGTCAGTTATTTATGAATTAGTGGGAAACATTTTTCTATTGACAGGAAAATAAAATGTACTGTCAAAGTCAGCTACTTAGCTTACAGAACTGACAAATGAGATAGAACGTAACAGTTAAGTAAATATATCATTACTTGTAAATGCTCTAAATAGTGAAGTTTCATTCTCTTCCATGATTGCCTCTTCTTTCCAAGTATTCATTTCTTGGTCAAGATAATACAATGCATCCACCATTCTAGCATCATTATAGATCATCAGTGCATTGTTATATAGCTAAAAAATGAAATTTTAGATAAATCAATAATATCTGATAACAAGTGTCCCAAAAATCAATAACTTTTCATTTGATGGCTGTAGGAACTGAGGGGGGGGGGAGAGTAAGGCAGGCTTAGTCCTCCCCCCCAATCATTTCGGCTGTGGCTGATTTTCCCAATGCCAGACAATATCTAAAAATTAGCCCCCTATCTAAAACTGCTTCCTACAGGCCTGCAAAAATATCACTACCATCATTCTCTAAAACAAGAGGAACATGATGGCCCTATATCGCTCACCCGAGAACAACTACAGAACTGATAGATGGAGGAGCGTAAAAAAATGTAAAACTCAGCAATTCTTGCTAAATCAAGGGCCAATATTTGGCTGATAACTAAATTCATTCAAGACTTTATAGTAATACACATTCAGTGTAAATATGATTACAATTAGTAAAGAAATAAAGGTGATAGACAGCTAGAGTGTAAACAAGCTGAAATTTAGCTATTTTCATAGTCATTGGCCCATAACTCTGCAAGCAATAGTTTAATTTCGCCCATAATCAAACTTGTCCAAGACCTCTAGGACATATTCACTGTATATGTGATTAGGATTGGTGAAACCATGAAGGTGCTAGAATGTAAACAAACTAAAGAGCTTTGTCACAGAAGTGACTAATAGCCCCGCCACCGCTTCGACGCTAAGATTGCTTCTAAGAATAGTACACTATATCGATAAATTCAAGGGCAAATAAATTTTAACATAATTTTCCGTTAGTAATTTATCAATGAAGGAACGGCCAGATTAGATCAGGCCTGAGGTTATAAACTTTAGACCATACTGTCGCAATTCCGGATAGACCACGCAAAGAGAGAAGGAAGGCTATCCAAAGACTAAGCCAAGCTACAGAGCATGCATCTAGCTGGTTGTGGCTGAGACGAGAGGAGAAGAACTGGAAGCAACCAACCAACAACACACAGTGACTGATCACCACTGTGGGCCCACCCGACACGAGAGTGTTCATGGATTTAAGGGCTGAAACACCCAATGAGTGCAGACTCCATGCTGAGGATGTTGGTTGATGAGCAGTTTACAGTCCACAACAGGTACTGACATGGACTGTACTACACATATGAGCTCAAATCTCATGCCTTGTCATTCAAAATTTCTAAGTTAAAGTTAATCATGGTCAGGCAATAATGTTATTATTGCTGTATTAATCTGACAGCATAATTGCTCTGAACATGTATTTAAACATTAACCAGACCTATCTCTTCAAAATGAATACTCTGAGAATGGATTAGACATTTGAGCTCCGAGACTATTCTCAAGTTTTATAACATTGGGGCCTGATATGGGTCACTTCTGTACCATTTTTTAAAACATTTTAATACTACAATCTTGCGTGATCATTAATTTTGTACAATAAAATTAATACCAATTTTAAGACACATTGTGGATTTAACAAGTGACAATGCAAAGTGTAACAATATTAGTGAACTTACATCTAAATGCTGTCGACAGGGATTAAGAAATCTTCTAGCATTTGGAGCTTTTATCTTAACTATTTCCTTCCAAAGTTTACTGACCCACTGTGTGTACTGAGCATTCCCTTTCTGGGCCGGTGGTTTTAGTATATCTTCAAGTTTCGCAGCCTCTGAATTTTCTCTCACCACTAAAATTGACATAAATATGAAATTACGATTAGAAGTCAATACAGCAGGCAAGACTAAAGACTTCTTTTAGAGTTAGAGAGATTTGAATCAATTGATTGTAGTTTGGTGAAAGAATCCTTTACTCATGACAAATTAATAACTTGAAATGATCCACACTTTTTAAACAAAAAAAACATACTATAAATTATATCACCAGTCTACATCCAACTACCAATCCAAATATTGAATAAATTCCGTTAAATTAGAAAATGAATACCGGTAAGTCCCGAAATAAAAGAAACAAGAAATTTTTAACTCTTAACTGCACTGGTCAACAAAGTTTACATGCGCATGTATAATTTGAGACAACTTACGTGATGACTGCGTCATTCTTTTCTCAATTGTATCCATAAGCTTACATACAGCATTACCAAAAGCATCATTTTCTCTACCTCGAACTTTCTGGGTTTCTGAATATAAAATATTACAGTACAACTTCTGTAGAGCAACACCCTGTGGAAGCTGCAAATATTGACCATTGTTTAGAGGCTGTTGCTCTACAGAGCTTAAATTTAAAGTAAATACGGAAATTTTGAATTTGTTGTTATAGAGAGATTGTTGTTCTTCAGAGGGCCGCTCTGGAGAGGTTGTACTGTACATACACTGTCAACAGTAAACAGTGAAATAAAGGGGTCTGCGTTGTCAATTGGTAATGATATCAGGCTAGCAGCTCACATCTGTGAGTTTGACTCCCACTTAGTACAAAATATCACATGAGAAGGAAGTTATCCAGCCAGCTTACAGAAGGTCGGTGGTTCTACCCAAGTGTATGCATGGGTTCTTCATCCACTGTTAGAGATCGAAAGTCAGTGGCTATTAGCGCAAGTGAAAAAAAAGAAATAAATTCAAAATTTTCCAGCTCAGCCTGAGATGAATTTTCATTTATAATCAATTACATGGATTTAAAAAAGCAACTCAGGCAAAAACTTCTTGCTTTTGGCTAACCAACCAACCCTAGTTTTTCTGCAAACCAAACATTTTTTGGGGCTAATTTTTTTTCTTGCCGATATTTTCACTTTCAACAAAAAAAGTGTACACATTCTCTATTTTATATTCTGCTTAACTACCGGTAATGACCCAGTGTGTTTGAGGAAATGTCAGTAGAAAGACAGTTTCCATATTTGTCTGCCTAAACTTGTTATCTAGCCTAGTATAAAATGGAAATATATGTTGGTTCAAATACAATGATCAAATAAAGCACTATAAGAATTCATGTATGCATTCCTTAGATATAAAAGACAAACCTTCTTCAGGTAAGCTAACATGTTCCCTCAATTCTGTGATATTATCATTCACTGTACTTATCTGCTGAGCATCAAGGTTAGCCATTAGATGTTTTACATGTGTCACAGCTTTTTCCACTGTTCTTGACTTACCAACTCCGACAGAGGCAGTCAGGCCAACAATCTAAGTATAAGATAAAACAACATAATGGCAATTTAAGGGCAGTTAAAAGTTTATTGAGAGGTTTAGCTAAATCTATCCACCATTGTTTTTTCTATAGATGTGGATAGATGTATACTGTAGGAAATTTTTATTTGTCATACTTCATACAACAAATTTATCAGACTATCAAAGCATGTTTATGTGGAGATGATGTCAGTTACTGGTGGAAAGTTAAGTTAGTACTGGTTAGAACACAGGCCAGGAAACATTGTTACATGAATTGGCTTCCATATATAACTGGAAAATTGTTGAAAAACAGCCGTTGAACTCAGATAAATAAATACAACAAATGCTTATCTCTTCAGTATATTTTCTCCTTTTATTTAATGTTTCGGCTACTGCTTTTATCAAAACATGGATATTAGTTATAAACTAAGAGCTATCAGTTTTACATAAATATTCTTAAAAAATGTTGTTTATTTATGTAAGACTGAGAGCATGTAGTTTATAACTATTATCCATGTTTTGATAAAGGCGATAGCTGGAACGTTAAAGTCCCATAAGCTTATTAATTCATCGGTCGTAATAGTTTCTAACAGAGGAAGCCGGTGTGTTTTCCTCCAGTGTGTACTTTATAGCAAGCAAAAAATGTTTCCGAAACCACTATCCTATTTTTTTCAATATCATTGAATAACAAAATACTATTTATAGAACAGCTGTGTTTTCTCGCAGTCAAGTTATGCACACGTCATTAAGTGACGTCACATGCTCTTTATATTTCCAGTTTACAAAAGCAAAAATCACAGCGAAATGAGTGTTTTTAGAAGAAAAATGCTCGTTTCGTCTGTAATAATTATCTTGAGATAATATCAGCGATTGCTTGTTTTTTGCATATTTTTATAGCAAAAAGTTAATGGGGCTTTAAATAAATGGAGAAAATATTCTGAGAAGTTTTTAATATTGTATCTAACTGGCTACTTCACACAGTTAAAATGCTTATGTATCAAGCTAAATTGTGTGGACATATAATAAGCTTTACCTGTGGCAGAACTGCATCTCCTTTTGTAAATTTCAAATCCATGTACCTCCCCATGATTTGATTAAATGTATGGTTGGCATGCGTGTGATGACATTCATCAAATACTATCAATGAGAAACATGATATTCCATTGATCTCTTTTCTTACAATAGCGTCCAGTAAAACTTGAGCTGTTACAACCAGAATGTCACGTCTAGATAAAGAAAGCACATTTAAGTTTGTTTTTTACCATTTAGAGATTTTGAGGGTACAGATCTAATAATATGAAGTAAACAAGATGTGTTTTTAAAACACCATGTCCCCTCAGGGTGATCTAGACCTTAAATATACTGACCTGAAAATTCACATGTCATGTAGGTCCTGTAGAGGTTGCCATGAGGAACTAACATATGAAGTTAGATGATTGTAGGTGGAAGAGTATTGATTTTATAGGCAAAATTAATGTCTGGTACAGACAGACAGGCCAAAAGCATTATGCCCCCGATCTATCGATATGGGGGCATAAAAATGACCCTGATTATCAAACAAGTATCACTAAAAAGAATAAAATTGCAGCAGCATTTGTACATTAATAGGTAAGTTTCTAGGATTTAATTACATTTTTCTCTAAATACTACAAAAATAGTTACTTGTTAATGAAATCTTTCAGACATTTCATCTTCCGCTGAGACTCTCCAGTGATAACTTCGCAGGAATATTTTCTCAGAAGTTCACGACAAGCTTCTCCCTGCTGATTGGCTAATGCTACCTGATTCACCAAAAATATCACCTTGGCAATACCGTGACCTTTCTGTTGTCGTATATGCTCCTAAAAATACAATAATTCATTTCAAACTAATATCACAGATAAAACGATACATCAAAAGTCCTATCAATCTAATTTGATGGAAAATCAGATTTTCCCCCTGATTTTGTGGCTGATAATCAGCCCTATTCCCCTGTCTAAAATGCATGTCTTTCCCCCTATTATTGTAAAAACATTCACAACAATTTAAGTTAAGGAATCTTAAAATAGACTATATAAGAGTGTCTTATGTCAATAACCTATCGGTAACTGAATGTTGATAATTATGTGAGCTTTGTCATGTTTAATTTCTCCTCAAAAAGCTACATTCAAACCTGTGTCAGCAGCCACATCTAAATAAAGGCCACTCGGCAGATAAAAGCCATTCTGTTAAAAAGCAACATTATTTAGAAAAAGAAATCCTAATAAAGGCCATCAGTCACTAAATGCCACAATTTGACTTTCCAAAGGGTGGTCTTTGATCAAAGGTTTGACCGTACATTTCGTGTTTCTAAGGGCCACACCACATTTCCCTTAAGAGTAAAAATAAACCTCTGTCACAGTGGTCATATATAAACCTTAAGTAAGAAGTTGTGACTAAGCCTTGTGAACTGATTTTAATACAGACACAGTAAAACTGATTTCAATGAACTGTTATCTATATTTATTTTCCACCATTTTTATTCACAGGGTTTTGATGTCACACATGTGTTATGTGTTGACTTTACCAGCTTTATTGGTGTTGGAAGCCCCCCCCCCCCCCCAAGTCATAAATCTGGGTAATGCCATCAACTTCCTGTAAGCTAGCTGGACAGCTTTCTCCTATGTGAATTCCATCTGGTCTCGAGTGAGATTCAAGCTCACAGCCACAGGGAATTGTGATGACTAGTCAGAACCAATTACCACTCAACTAGAGTGGCCCCTTCTACACATTATCCATCGTCGGATACCCACGGTCATTGCCTCCGCTCCGCTACGTACATCTCCCGTGGGATTTTTCTTTACCGAATCGCCGTTTCGATAAATAACTAAAACCGTATTCTGATTGGACGCAGTACAATCTTGTAATGGGCCTAACAGCCAATCAGATTGCTCGTACTAAAACTATGTTCGTTTCACGTAAAACTTTACTTTTAATTGTAAACAAAAAGAACGAACATTTTCTCGTGGGCGCAGCCATTTTCATCAACGGTGTAAGCGTGGGTCCTGACTTTCCTTCTAATCTGCACGTGCTTTCCGGGAACCTTGCTTTCGTTGTAGTGTGCCCCAACTTTAAACGTTTTGGCAGCTTTTAGAAGGAAAGCCGGGACCCACGCTTATTTTCGTCACTACCGTGAAACAAAAATATGGCGAGTTTACTACCTTGGTGTATTTTATACACACAATAAGGGAAACAATGAAGATTTTTCTTTCGACAGATTTGCATTGTTTGATGGGTGATATTGCAAAAGAACGTATGTAAAACGTATAGAAATCATGGAATTGAGTGCCTATGATTTTCATTTGCGTCTCCACGTCGGAGAGTATCGAAAATGTAAGCGTCGTTTCTATTGGTTAATGTATATTCTGTTCTATTCTATGAAAACGGCGAATCGGTAAAGAAAAATCCCACGGGAGATGTATGTAGCGGAGCGGAGGCAACGACCGTAGGTATCCAACGATGCACATTATCAACCTGGCTAAATGCCTGAGCCTTGAGACCAAATAATTTGAAAGTTTCAAAAGTAACCTTAGTATCATAGTTTTAAATTAAATGTATATACATCTAGAAAACATCTTACAAACACTATTAAGATGGCTCAACGCAAAATTATGCTAACTACATTTTTTTCTGAAAATGGTTTTATTCAAAATTCTGAGCTGATTTTTGTCATTGCTTATCCTCTCAAAAGCATTTGACCATACTCCTAATGTTACCAAAGATATTTACTTTTTTTTAAATAAGCTAAGTTAAACTGATTATTCTTCAAGTGCAAAACTATGAATATGTAGAGATAGTTACAGTTTTGCACTCACAATTTCATCATTTAATTCAATCTAACATCAGAAATTTTTATACCTGAATGATTCTCATAGCCACTCTTGTTTTACCAGATCCAGTTGGGGCCACAATAATAACATTTTCCCCTTTCAATGCTGGTCCAGCTAATTCTTCCTGATATTTTCTTAGGGACACATCCACATCGGGTACTTCCACCGGTGTATCCGTAAATTGATCTTCTAGAAGACAGAAATATTGTGAGGAAATAGATAATCGAAGTTATCAAATTTTTTATCGTGAATTGGCGAAGTATAAAACATTTTAGTGTAAAATTAAAGCAAAACATGCCCCCCCCCTATTAATTTTTTTGTTTCTTGTTGGATGTTAATAATTTTGATTTGATTTTAAAGCTAACGTTCTGTAGTTATGTAATTAGATATAGAAATCCGTATTGTTTTTATGCATTGAGTCCTATTACCAATATTAACTCTGATTTACAGTAACCAAACTAGAGGGTCAAGATGGCCCTATATCGCTCACATGGCAATCATTGTTTACTGATTCAAACAATGTTTTGAGCTTGTGAGGTCTGTTGATATCAAGATTTTCCTGTGATTTGACCTGGTGACCTACTTCTTAGACCCCAAATGACCCATTATCGACCTCATCCGAGATTTTGTCATTATTAACTTTTTGGTCTGTTTTATGAAAATTTACTAAAAATGCGGCCCTTAGTGTGTTCATGAAGTAAAAGTTGATGCTGCATGCAGCATGACAGACAAAGATCGATCGCAAAAGTTCACCCTGAGCACAAGTGTTCATGTAAGCTAAAAAAAACCTAGGGGCCTTTAATTTAGACAAAAGTCTGTCATAAGAAAAAAAATTGTGACAATTCAATGATATTAGCCAAGTAGTATCGTTGTGGTAACCAATAATTAAAGATTTGCCTGACTTTACTTAACATACATAGATATCTATATGTGGAAAAAAGAAAAACTGTGCAGGTCATGACATACGTAAAGCTGCCCATTATGTTTGTTTGTTTGTTTGTTTTAGCAAACAACTCTATGACCTTGGTATACCAGTCAATATTTTGTTTAAAGTACAATTGAAACATTTAAATAACTCATAAGAATCTATTCTGAAGACGAAATTGTGTCTAAATTTCCACAGAGTGGAACAGTCAGTATCACATCCTTAGAATTATCACAAAGTTTATTAAACAAATCTTGCTAAATATCATCAACATTCGCCTTACCATCACCCTTGATATTCAACTGATCTTCTAATGGTACATTCACATCTTTATCCTTCAGTTCCTTGGCCTGTTGATCTTTAGAGTTCTGACGTAATTCCATTGAGTGTTTTCTCATGGCTGCTTCATTGTTCACGTCAAAATTTGTCTTCGGCTTTGTTGTTGTTGTTGTTGTTGTTGTAATGTGTTGTATATCTGAGAAATCCGTCCTCTGCTGATATGGGAACAAAATAAGGGTCTCTATGAAGTATTTTACTAAAGATTTAACTGGTATTAATGAAAAAAATACAGTAACCTTTTCTTGTAGCGATAAATATCCAAAAAGACCTAATAAATAAATAATCAACAATTTTTCAAACACATGTATATATACGTGAAAATGCACATTTTACAACACGGTATAAATAATACATATAAAGGTAAAGTTTAATTATAAACACAATAGTACAAACAAACAAATCCTTGTCACAAATCGTTGAATGGTCACGTAACTGTGAGCCAACAATGTTTCAAGAATGGCCAAAACAGTGATCGACAGAAAAAATTAATCCTTAATCCTTTTGAAAACATCTCACCTTAAGATCACGGGTCCCAGCATTATCGACATTCCGCCAGCTTTCTTCTCGTCTTGCTAAATGTGAGTCAGTCAAGGTAGCATTACTGGCTCTACTATCTGTAGTGTTACTAAGTTGAATTTCCGATAAAAAAGAATCAAATGAATTCATAGCTGAGTCACCATTGGAAGAGTCACTTGTGAGGGAATCGGTTTGAGGTGTGCTGAATAAAGACAATTTTGAGAAATTTATGACCATTTCATTTGCAAAATATGGAGATATCATCAGACATAATATTATATACAGAATATAGTGACCTTTTGAGAAATTTCGGATAGTTTTACGAACAAAATGTAACAATGCTTTGATAAATTTAGGATACCGATAGTTTTTTGGGTGTACATTAATTCGTATTTGACAATATCTTTAAATTTCATAAAGTATAACATATGCAAAATTATCATAACGAGTCATAATGAAAAAGACTACTGTATGTCAAGAGAACTTTTTACTTCGTAGAAAACTGCATACCAACAACAACATATCTCCAATGTTGGGAAGACATTATTTAATCTATTAAAGAGTCATGCCCTGGAACTGTTGTGTCTTGGTTTACATTCACCAAAAATGAGTTTATCACTTGTAAAACCAATTATTATCAAAAAGTCAAAGAAAAATATGCATTCAAAAATGACTATATAACGCGTGTCGGTATTTGTATGTCAATTTGAATTTGAATTGCCTTTTATTGACGACAACGATATCACATTGATATTTACCTACAATTGTTCAATAGTATAAACTTTGTATCGCAAAATTGAACAAAGCCTAACAATACTTAACTATTTCACTGTTTGTTGACATTTTTCCACGATGTTTTCAGTTTTGACAGATCCAGAAAGGGTCAAAATTGGCAGATTTGGTAAATCTCGAAATGCGTATTTTGAGTAAACTAGCGGGATATTTCGTAACTATTTTACACAGTTTTCATTATTTGATTTCGGGATTAAAATGTAACCAATTTGATTGCTATTCGAAATGCTTCAGTTTCAGGGCATGCCTCTTTAACAGATTTAGAAATACCAACCTGTTCATTCTTGGACTTGATCTAGCAATGATTGCACCATCAGGAACTCGTGTGTTTTCACTATCAATTAACAAGGAATTAAACATAAGGCTCTCTGCAGCTCCAGCATCCATATCTAATGATCTTTTTACTGATTCAGCTTCTGACAGAACACTATCATTACTATCATCTGGCTTGTTCGGACTTAAATTGTTTTCTGATGGGTCAGCACTTTGAAATTCTGGAAAAACAACAGATTTTTTTTAAAACCAGCCTAGTATTTCCAGAGTTATGGGTCCTTGATGTAGAAAATTTGCTATATTTTAGCTTGTTACACTCTGGCACCTTCATTTCTTAAAACCAACTCTGTATTGCACAGCCTTTATTCAGATGTGTTAGCAAACACATCTGAATAAAGGTCACTCCATAAACAAAAGCCATTTATTAAAAACTATGATAGTTAAGAACAAAATGACCTCCGAATAAAGGCTACCTGTCAATAAAGGCCACATTCTGTTTTTACAGAGGGTGGTCTTTATTCGCAGGTTTTACTGTTTAGCAGTGCAACAAAAGAAAACAACAGATTTGACAACATACACTGAGTCAATTTCCAAAAGCCCACCTTATTAAGCGCAGGTAAATGAATGAAAATTTGTATTTTTTCAGTATTAATCGGTAAATAACAAACATAAGTCCTAACAATAACCAAATGGGATCAATTAAAATTTCCAGGGCTGTACAATACAGAGTTGGTTTTAAGAAATGAAGGTGCCAGAGTGTAACAAGCTAAAATATAGCAAATTTTCTACATCAAGGACCCATAACTCTGGATATACTAATCTAATTTTGCACATTATCAAACTCATCCAAGCCATTGTAACCAAGTTTGATAAAGACATTGATGTCAAGTTTTCAAAGAAGGGTATGACTTGACTTGGCACACCCTGGAAATTGAACCCGGATCACTGTTTTTCATTAATTTTTATTCTATCATAGAATTAAAGTTTATGAGCAGGAGGACACATGTGGATCTATCTCGGTACAGCCAAATTAAAAAAAATTACCATGCAAGGTGTCAGCTTCCAGTGTACAGAACGAATCAGTATGTACCTTCTTCGGCACAGTTTCTTCAGACTTTACAACACATTTGCGACCAGTATCATCTAGGCATAATAATTGAATAAGAATACATTAGCAACATAAACATATGGGTGATGCATGATTTTAAGATAGTATTTACTTGTCATTATATAAAATATATTAAACACAAATCAAACTAAGTGGGCAAATGCCACCTTCTTTGTTGATTCTCAACTATGCACAGTCTTAAGAAAAACAATAACAACATGAAGTGTTTGTGAAACACCGATGCCCCCTAAAGGCCAACTGGATGGTAAGACCTTGACCTTTTGAACTTAAAATCAATAGGGGTCATCTACATGTAATGACCAACCTCCCAACCAAATCTGAAGACCTAAGGCCAAATCTTTCTCTAGTTATTTGTCGGACGAGGTTTGGTTGCTGACGGACCAACCGACAAGTACAAAGCAATATACCCCCTGATTTTTGAAAGGGGGCATAATAATACTAAACAGAAAATGACATTCTGTCTGAAGCCAAAAAAAACAACAAAAATTCTTACCTAAATTATATTCTTTAGGAAACGTTTGGTCGCTGTCAACATGACTTGTATGTATAGAACCATCAACTGAGACTGAAATGTAGTGTTCAAATACACTAGTAAGATAAAATCATTAATCGGCTGCGAACGAGAATAATCTCACCTTTCTAAGCCGTCATTAAAAATATTTTGTCTGGGCTAACGTTACCTACTTACCCAAAACTGCCCTACCCAAAATTTTTGTATGCCTCTTAGTTAAAAAGTTTTTTTCAATATAAGAATAGTATTCAGACACGTATTTTGGGTTCAATATATTGATAACCTTAGCCTTTAATCTGGAAACTCATTCATCAATACTTATAGTCTATTCACTTCTTATCCACATATATATAAACCAATAAACATTTCCAATTTGAAGTTCCTTTTTAATGTAAAAATGTATCCTGTGAGTTCCATTACTATTCTGTTTTAATACACCCATCTATAACCTAAGTACCATTAATCATTCTCTATCACTCACTTTCTCTGTCTGTGTCCTATTCTCTACCTGTCTCTGACCATCTTTCTTTTCCGACTGTTTTATCTTACTCCACTCAAGACCCGAGCTAACGCATCACTTACTGTATGTAATACAATTTGAGTATTAATAATTATACTCATTTTCATTATTTCGTAATTTAATGCTGAGTCAACATAAGAGACAATTTACTCACTGAGTGACATATATTCAGTTCCCAATTCTAATGCAATTTCATTTTCTGCATCACAGGATAAATATTCCGTACTTAGACATTTCTTCTTTTCGACCATCATCTGAATAATTTCTGCAATGAAAAAAAAATCTTTTTTTTAGTTAAAGAATTGCTTATCATTCTGTAGATCATATTACAGAATAAGATATAATTCTGTTCACAATATGAGCTTGAAAACATTAAACACATTTGCTACAGTTCAGTTCACTACATTTTTCACATAGACATAAATTATAGCATATAGGCAACATGAAAACTGAACAATAGATTTTTAATTTTTTAGATTTATGTATGAGTTATCTGCCCTTGAAATGACCCAAAATAAGCAAACAATACAAAGACAATTTTTGACTCTTTATTATAAGACAGAAATACCCCAGAAATCTGATAATGTTTCTTTTCTATGTGTGTATTTATATTGTTCAGATCTTATTCAAACAATCACTGTTTATCTGTATATACTAAATTTGTATTTCTATTTATTGTATTATCAATTGTATTATACATGTTTAACTATGTAGTATGTCTTTGCCATAAAGTCATAATATACTGTAAACGGCCAAAGGCAATGCACCAATGCTGCACTTTCATGCCACATAAGCTTTGAAACTTTGAAACAAGGTTACGAATACAATGTGATTTTACACAATTGGAAATTTATGTAGCATTTCGTGTCAGAAATAGCTTTACACACTTTACATGATCCAAGCCATACTCATGTACTTACTTTCAAATAAAACAGCATCCACCTTTTTCGCAAGTTCTCCCTGGTCTAATTCAATCAGGCAAATAATAAATTTGACAAACCAATGTGGATCCCGCTGTCCGACCATATTAAGTAATTCTATTGCAGCGTCTTCATTTGATTCACGATTTAAGACATTCTGAATTCTTTGCTGATCGTCTGTTGTAATCACCCCTTTGTCAACTAGTAAATGTGTCATATGTTTTACATCAAGGTTCTCCCTGATGTCCTTTTTACACAACTGCATAATGTGTTTCTTGCTTTCGTTGCATTTTAAAGGCAATTTCTGACCATTCAGGATAGATAGAACTTTATGACTTTCTGTCTCTGAAAAAGATAACCGTTGATAACCGTTTCTATCCGATAATCATCATGATGAACAGCAGTATTGGAATTACATCAATGTGTACACTACGGTAGCGCTATGCACCGACCTGTGTTCTTCTGCTCGGGGCATTATGGGTATTTGCATGAAGTACTTACAAAATGGAAGTTATAAACAATAACATAACGTGACGTCACCGTATGGTACACATTGGAGCCAAGCGTTCTTCAACATTGCGTATCATTGAATAATTAGTGTTATTGACAAAAGCACAAGAATAAAAATTGTATAACATATTCATTTTACATAATTAAACATGTTTTGTTAATAACATACAACCGATATGGTTGTTTTGATATAATAGTAATCAGTTCTATGTATAGAAGTTAGACAAACGTAGTGACGTCACGCTATGTATAAAACGGAATTACATTGCAATAGACATCAGGAACTAAACTTACATGACAGAAAGATGTTTTGCCAAGTAAAAATTTATCAACATTGCCAAGTAAAAGTTTACTAACAACATTTTATAAAACCAAAGTGCATAGTTCCTCTGATGTCTAACAACAAATACTAAGCTTACAGGAATCTGTTAAAAATATCCGTCATTCTGACAATATGCAAGGGTTAAGACTCTACTTATTAGAACTGTCACATTAAAAATAATATAAACATTTACACATACATCTTAATTAAACATCAAAGCACTGAGAATACTGTCATAAGCAAAGTTTAAAACATTAAAGGCCTGCATTATCATCATTATGAATTAGAACTAGAAGGTCAAATATATATAGTCTTGACACAATGGACTCTTTAGGCCAATTAACTACAATTACCAATGAAAAGCTACACATTTTAACTGTTTGACTGGAAGAAATTCTTCAATTCCTAATGCCAAAAGTCATGACATACAGTGAGAAATTTTGAAAACCCAAACAAATTCAGTGCCTTTAGCGCTTTGATCGTTATATTGTTACTACATTTGTATGTAAACTATATAAACCATCTGTTTACTGTATACTGAAAAATTGTGTAATCTCATTAACTCTCAGAGACAATATTGTGTTCTAGCACTACTTTACCAAATGAAACTATTTGCAATATATTAAATTTTGTCACAGTATATGAATGAAACTCTTGTGTGGATAATACTTAATTATTACACTTATTAGTTTTACATTTCAAATTGCCAAAACACAGCAATATTTCCCGACATGCTTTCAAAATCAACGGAATCGTGCACTACATCTCAACTTTTATCAAAACTGCAAAGTTGCACTATTTTTCAGCGGAGATGTAAGAGGCTTCATTTAATTTTCAACAGGAGAGTTGTGTATATATAGTTGCAGGAACTTTCTAAAAATGATTCAATTTAAAGTCTTTATCTAATGTTTCAAGGTAGCCAAGCAAAATACTAAAAACATGGCTGAAGTTTTAGAATAAACAAGAAGCTACATTCACTCAAGAGGGCCAAGATGGCCCTAGATCGCTCACCTGAGAACAAAGACACTATAATTAATGACCAGGTAATAGTTTTCATCTCACATAACCCATTTTTACATAGATTTTGAGATCAAAACCAACAATGGAGGTATAATACTGTTAAACAAGCTAAAACATAGCAAATTTTCTAATCCAAGGGCCCATAACTCTTGAAGTTGAGGTCCAATTTAACCCATAACTAAACATGTCCAAGACCTCAAGGTCATACACAATCTTTGTAAATATGATTAGGATTGGTGAATAAATGTAGGCGCTAGAGTGTAAACGAGCTAAAATATAGCAAATTTTCTAAGTCAAGGGCCCGTAACTCTTGAAGTCCTAGTCCGATTTCGGCCATAATCGAACTTTCCCAGGATCTTTCAGTTATAGACATTTACTAAAAATATGATTAGGATTGCTGAAAATGAAAGTGCTAGAGTGTAAACAAGCTGAATATAGCAAATTTTCTATGTCAAGGGAACATAACTCTTGAAGTTATTGTCCGATTTTGCCCATAATCGAACTTATTTGAGACATTGCGGCCATATATATTATGAGCAAGTTTGGTAATGATTGGTTAAGAGCTGCGGATGCTAGAGTGTAAACAAACTAATTGTGGCCGGACGCCGGACATTCATCGATCCTAAAAGCTCACCCGATGAATAAAAACACGAATGCCACTGTGGCATGCTTGACAATAAACTAAATGAGGACAATGTGTAAAAGTAGAAGCAAACAATGAAATATGATAAATAGTACAAACCACTGAATTCTCCTGTGACTAGTTTTGTGAATCTGCCAGGCTTGTCCTTCATGTTTAGTATAGCATCAATCATGTCCTCTACAGCACACTTTTCCCCTTCACTCTTACTTGTACTACGAAATTTTCTTTTCATGTCTGTGACAAATAAATACAGTAAAAACACTAAAAACTGGACCTCTTCCGGACTGAGCCAAAATATAAGTCCCATTTTCTGAGAATTCCAGTTTTAATAGAAATTCTAAAGTAAAATGATTTGAAGTTTGTCTGATTTTCTTAGCATTCCACTTTTCAAGGTGTCGGGTTATCTGAGGTTCTACTGTATTTGAATTAATTTACCAAAATTTTAATATTTAAAATAAAAAGATCACAACCAACTTATCATCAAATTTGTTTCAGTTGGTGTTACACTATTTTTTTTCGAATACATTTCCTTTATACATGGCGGCGGGTTCACCTATCAAGTTTTACTGTACTGTAATCTAACCAGTTATAACATACACTTCACATACAGGCAGTGACTTCTCAACATACATGTAGAGAAGAAATTGACATTTTTGCACAATTTTCACAGAAGGGATTTGAACCAAACCCAGATCACCTAGCTGGCTTACAGGTCCAGGGCAGTTACCACTCAAGTGTCGCTATTTTATAATGGTCATGTGAATTGTTTTAGCATGGATTATGGAGTGGAATTATGACATTATTAATGCAATTTGTATTAATCAAGTCAAAATAAATCATCTACGGTAACCGAGATCTCATGGTAATAGACTACCGGTAGTTATGTTCCATTATTGCAAACAATGATAAGATTTAATTGTGGACCTCAGATAACAAGTGTGAAAATATGCATTAATTAGAATGATTGTGGGGAGCTGTTTATCATTTGGATAAGCCAGGGATACATGCTCCAGGCATCTTCTTCACTATTAGAAGTTAAAAAAGAGGCAAAATGACCCTGGCTGTTGGTGTGGCATTAAGCCTCTGTGACAGAAGAAAATGTCTATCCATCATGTTAATTAAATCAAAGTCGTTGCTATCCTAAAGACACAACATAGGATCAGACTATCAGATGCAAAATAACTCTCTCTCTACATTGTTTTATCAGTGATAGACATACAGTGAGAACAGAATCTATAAAAAGCTGAAGCAGATGATGGGTTTAAACCATATAAACTCCTCCCTCCTATAATTCAAATTTTAATTTCTGTTATAAACAGTTTTGAAAATATAAGAACCTAAATCTTCATACATTTTGAAGTTTCTTATCTGGACTGATAAAAGAATCATTTTGCTTCATTCAGAATTTTTTTCAGTGATTAAAAACACCATTTAATATCAGTTTTTAAAAAATCTCTCCCTGAGCTGAAAACAGTTTAAAAATCAAGGGAAACCATCCACCAGCCATTACCTCCCTTTTATGCCCATGTTGCATCTTCAAGTTTGACTGAAGGCTTAGTACCTACCTATATCAAAGTTTTCGTAAAACAAGAGATCACGATAATTCACGTTTGATGAAATGTAATCTCTAAAAGCTTCTAAATAGAACTCGACAGTTTTTTCACGTTCTTTTTCTTCTGGTTCAAGCTCTGAACCTATAGGTGGTTGTCTAACTCCGTCTGCCATGGCTAGCCTACAATGAAACAAGAAAATTTCCAATTGAGTAGGTAGACCATAGCACTGGGTAATATTCAGAGTTACCCCTTTGATTCGAAAATATACCAGAATTCAGGAAATGTCCCAATCTATTGTGTAACCCACTGACATAACTTTCAAAAAAAAAGTTGCCAAACACAAGTGAAAAATTCCATCTTCCTCAATAAGTTGAAGCATTAGTGCTAGTAGCAGAATTTGTTTTATAATTGAGTGCAATTAAAATAAATCTGGAATAAATAAAACTGGAAATTTGTTTTGCAATGACTTCCATTATTAATTTTTACATAAATTTTCTTGTTGTATTACCAGATACAGTCATACTTGGGGTTTGTTTTTCTACCTGTAATTATTTCCTGATTGGTGTCCTATTGATTGAGACTTACAATTTAGATTTTCATGTTTGGCCAGTCTATCTGATTATTAACTAAAGGCAAGTCATGTTGACCGAAGGTATTATTACAGTTTTTATTTATTGTACATTAATTTGCAATGACAAAGGTTTTTTTTCATGTAAAACAATTATCAATTACTTGAATGCATTTTGTGCATTGATTGTCGTAAAACTGGGACCGGAATTGGTAAATTTGCATTAACCAAGACCCGCCTGCGTGGGTGACTTCAAATCACTGTAACCTCTCGCTGATAGAGGGTTGTGGGTTCGAGCCCCGCTACAGACCATATCTCTTTATATCAGAAAGTAGACAGTTGCTTACGAAGGATGGGAGTCAAGTACTGGTTCTTCCCAGGAGCAATGCTTAGGTGAACTGTCTGCCTCATTATCATATGACTCTGACCTAAACAAACAAACAAAACCATCACCATGGGGAAGAGGCCTTTTCTTTAAATTTGGGGGAAAAAACAAAATGTTTGCAAAAGGGGATGAAAAAACTTCATGTAAATTGAATTTTTGGGGAAAATTGCATGATTTTAAAGAATTTTACTGAGGGGAAGATGCCTATTAATGGCTATACAAGAAAAAAAAACCTGGGAGTGTCACAAAATATACAATTTTTTTATATAACGGTACATGAACAATAAATTAACATAATTTTACATTATATACATGATTAATCATGCAGTTATAAAAGCTGAATTTGCAAAAGATTACAAGCATGATTACGTTAGAATATCATCTTCTTTGATATACAGTTGAATCTCGTTATCTCAAATTTCTAGGGACCGTGGAAATTAGTTTGAGATAACCGAAATTTGAGATAAACAAATACTGTATAATTATATATGATTTAAAGTATTTGTGTACACGCACATACAGTAGCCTTTATTTAAGATTACAATACATACATGTATGATTACATTTGCTTGAATAAAATACGTGCATACGTAGAGAAGAATAGGGAAGTATGTTCCAACATAAAATACTTATTTACGAAATTTGTTGTAAGAATTCGAAAAAAACGGAGCGTCTAGTTTTACATATTTTCGGATGTATATGCTTCCGTACATAATGTAAGACGAATCCGTTAGTTGCCGCAACGTCGATCATGCTTTCGGAATTAATATTTTTTATCAAGCTAAGATCATTTTACTAAGATTGGAATCCGACACTGTCATAGGTGGCAAGTAATCGTACTCAATTTTCAAGTTAAACCTACGAGTATCCTAGTATTCGGATACTCACAGCAGCCAAAAATATACGTGGTGCGTACTTGTTTACCTTACCTACCATAATTTTAGTTAAGTCAAATACCAGGTATGATTATCATGTTACACTACACGTGTGCTTTCTGTTTGTCACACGATTATAAATCTCCCGGAGCCTTTAAGTTGTTCAATTAGCAAAATGTCATGATAGGTGTGAAAGCGTCCATTGTTCGCTGATCTGCTCCAACTTTGAGATAAACAACTCAAACTACATGCTAATTAGAGTCACGGGGACAAAAATTTAGTTTGACATAAACAAAATTTTGAGATAAGTGAATTGGAGGTAAGCGGATTAATTTCATATAGAGAAAGAGCAAAAAAATCGGGACCCAATGAAACAGTTTGACATAACCGAAATTTTGATATAAGCGAGTTTGACATAACGAGATTCAACTGTATATATATCATTAAAAAATTGTTTGTTTATAGTGCTCCAACCCTGATGTGGGTATGCAGGTAGGTATTTTTTTGCATTTTCTTTCTGACATTGCATTGTTAAAGAAATTAGCAATTTTGCAATATAGAGTATGGGCTACCTGTACCCTAGGTCCCCCCCTAGCGGGATTTTATGACACATATATCATTGTAAAGCTTAATATATCCCCCATCGAATGTCACTTGTTGGACGAAATATAGGTGCTGATTAAGCCTACAGTATGCGATTGATTATCTCCCCCTGATTTCAAAATTTCATTTTTTTTAAATTTTTGTATACAAGAGATTATGGAGTCCAAAATGACCAAGTTCTCAACCCACATTGCTTAAGATTATTATATTTTATATTAATATACATATTCAAAAAGGAAAAGATAACTCTGAACTAAAAATAACAAGAATTATGTCCCTTTGAACTGTAAAAAGGGTAAAAACTATTTTTTCAGTTATTCATGTATATAGGGCAACAATTTGCAGAAAGCACTAGATATATTTAGATAATATCTGAAACAAATGGGCCAAGATTGCCCTAGATCCCTTACCTGAGAACAAAGACAATTTAATTAATGACCAGGTAATATAGTTTTCATCTCATATCAGGGCCCATAACTGCATGTACCAATTAAATTTCGCCCATAATCAATCTCATCAAAGACCTTTATTAGGATTGGTGAAGACACCGGACATTCATCGACTCTAAAAGCTCACCTGATCAACCAGGTAAGCTAACAAAAAAACAATTTCTTAACACTTTTATTATTTTTGGTTACTTTGAAATACATGTTATATCCATATTATGCATCCATCAACTATTTCAAATTACTGCACATAATAATGCTTTGTTATTTGTCGGTTGATTCTAGGCTACGATTCGTTTAAACATATTTTTCCTGTCTATGATACATTGTACATATAGGTAATTGTACACAAATTTACATGAATTTTGGAAAGGATTGGAATGGAAGACAGAACTTCTAATTAAATTCTTTTCCTTGGATAGACTTCCAGTTAAATTTCAAGAACTATTCAACAATTTAACTATTGGTATGTATAAAATAGATTAAAGATTAAATCATATAGAGATAGGGATACGGGTCTTGTGATCGAAAAGTAAAAATAAATTAGAAAACAAAAAGAAAAAACTTAGACAGTAACACGATGGGAAAATAATATTACTGTATAAATCAAGAGAGAGAAAGGGTATGTGTAGAAATGAAGAAGGAGGCTTCTCAACCATTATACTGCATGGTACTTTTCATGTGAATCTATTGCTGTCACGCATACAGACTTGAACCTGATTAAAGATTAGTGTATTTTCTTGATCTGAGAGGGTTGTATAGGCTACGATTGAAAGAACACTATAGCTTGATTTCTTACCGTAAATAGATTTTGTCGTTTGCAAAATATTAACAAAAGTAGGGTCAACAACGGACCTCCATAACTCACATTTGAAGTGATTTTCATTGAAATAATCAGTAGTTCAGGAAGTTCAAAAATTTCAAAATATCATGACAATATTCACTGTAATAGTTGATGCATGATAATAAATGACCATCATGACAATATTCATAATAAATCTACTAAGGCAATATTCGCTCAATGATACTGGTGATCATGAAACCATTTATCAGTGTGTCATTGACGGTCAAGCGATAGGCAACGAGTTTTCACATGTCACAATGGCCAGTTACAAATATCATTAATTTTGTTTTCTTTCTGTTCTGTCAATTTTCAACATTGTTTCAGTTTCAAGTAGGTAGTTCACATAACTAACAGTGAAATACGAAACACTTACATGTAATTAGATTTAAACCAATATCACTGAGTGATCATTTTATTAAAATCCCACAATGTCAACATGTATTAATGCTAAACACGAAAATGATAACTGCATGATTTAAGGTAGGGATGGCAAACAGCAAGGAAAATTGTAGTCTATCTGATGGTTATGCAGGGATTGGCTTAGAGGGAGACTAGGGTGAGATAGTCTCCCTGATATCTGGGACCATTATTCATGTGTGTATAATGGTCCCAGCTAACATTTTGCCCGTTATTATGGAAGCCCTAAAAATTGAGTTGGATTTGGGAGTTTTAAAGTCTTTTCAGCTGTTCAAAGTAAAAGTTGTCGTTTATAAGAGAGAAAGTGGATAAACATTGCATGTACAATGTACGTATTTTTCAAAAGACAATGGCAAAAATCATGAAAACATGGCCTGAAACTTGATCAATAAACCATGTCCTGTTTCAATTCTTAAAGGATGAGAAGAAAGCCTAAATCTTGTCATGGCTATGAGCAATTGTTTAACATTTACATTAACTAGATACATGCTGTTGTCAAAATTTGCAGAAACCCTAAAAACCCTGGAATAAGATGACGTTTGTACTCGATTATTCCATTCTTGCATGACGATGTCTTCAACATTTTGTTTTAACAATAACAGAAATAGTTTAGCATTACATACACCCTGTAAGTACAACGCTTCAGAGAATACTATTTATTTAATGTATTTTTAACATTATATGCCCAATTAGTGATGTATGGTTTCTTTTCAATATCTTTAAACATGATTTGGTATACATGTATTATGTTTATCTGTTTCCTTTCGCTTTTATTAGTAACTTTCAACCAAAAGTTTATATCTTGCATAATTCTTAGTGAGAAGATCTAATCGACCTTATTCTCCCTGTATAAAATATACACATTTTTGTGTGCTACTTTTTACTCATAATAAAGATTTTCAATACTTAGTGTGAAATTTTTCAATTGCTAATCGAACAATTCTCAAGAGTGCCTTATTGTTATGTTATGAAATCTACACAGACATTTTCTTAATGTAAAGATAGATTTTTGAGCTTGGTCAGCTAAAGTTTTATGCGTTTCTACAAAGGACCCTCCAGCTGAAAACACTAATCCAAGATACATAAATTTGTTAACGATTTCCTATTCAAAACTTTGGTAACTGTTGGCAAACGCCCTCCTTTTCTGAATATATTAATTATCTTTGTTAACAGTAAATTTCCAACGGTCACAGTATACATCCAATATGTTAAGATTACTTTGTAGTTCTGATGAGTTAGCAAATACCACGATGACCTCGGCTTACATTAATAAAACCTGTAAATCAATGCCTTTTGCTCCGTTTAAAAGTTGGTCATCCAGATCATTAAGGTACATGGAAAATAGAAAAGGCGACAAGCTTTCCCCCAGTCTTAGTCCAAGATGACCATAGAATAATTCGCCGATCTCATTATTAAATTTTACTCTGGTTGTAATTTGATAATACATCCATGGACTTAATGACCTTTTATGACCTTCCTCTTTGGCCTGAATTATAAAGTGTATGTCATATATTTCGGCAAACCAAATAATCGAAAGCTTTAGAACGTACAATCGCTAAAAGTGCATTATTAATAATTAAATCCAATTAATCTTTGTAGTACAAATATGTGGCCAATCGTAGCCATTCCGACCCTAAAACCTGCTTGTGATTCCATGAGAGTATATGATAGTGCTATTCAGAATGAGACATTAACATGCAAGTGTTTGTTTCTGCGTATATCTATGTCGTTGACTATAAGTCTTAATTACAAACAAATGTAATATAAGACTGTTGATAAAGAACTTATAACATTGCGACAAATGTAGTAACTGTTCAGTTTATCATGATCCTTCCGATATTTCCGCTGTGTCTTGGTGGTATATATAATATCCCATTTTCGGGGGGGGGGGGGGGGTATAAAGCAGACACAGGCACAGTAGTATTTTGCTTTCAAACAAACAATTTTGTACATAAAGTATGTTGTTGTAATAAGTATGTGCGAATTTACTTTGTCATTTGTCATAAAACCATTTATTTATCAAACAATGGTGTTTTTATATTTTGGGGTCAATTACCCCACCCACTTTCTAGCTATACTAAAGTAATACCATGAGTGTATTGAATAGCAAATGAATAGATAAACAATCTCCGAATATTTAATAGTCATTTAAAACCCTTTCAAATAAAAATGAAAGAACAAATGATACTCATTTGCCATATAAGGTAATATTTTAACAAATTTAAGCCCATTTTTTAGATTCTCATTAATATTCACGAATACGCAAATGAGCAAACCAATAACAAACTATGCCTGGGATATAATAATTATATTGATAATATTTTAAAGCTATTTTGTATGTTTTATAACTGAAATAAACTACATTTTTGCGTATTTATTACGACAAAGCTAAATCTTAGAAATATTGCTGGTTGCCATGGAAACAGCCCGGCCGTTTGCTTATCCAGCATCCCTTAATCGTCCAACAACCGGAATTTGTTAACATATACCCTAAGCTTCAAAAATATATAGGTGTACAAAAATCCCGCTAGGGGGGGGGAGGGTTTCGATTATGGGCCCTTGGCCTAATACACAATATTTTCATGTAGTCTGCTCTGCATCAAACATGTAATTATAGACAAAATAAAATATGATGAAAAGCCAGTTTGTATTATGAATTCCAGTAAGGTTTAAAAACGGAAAGTACTTTTTAACTGAACGGGTGCAAATATTAACAGATTACAACAGGGATTTTTTGGGGGCGAGTTTATAGCCGAAATTCGGTCATATTCCCAATGGAATATAGTATCTTTTTTTCCAAAAAATTCCCAATCCCCCCCAAAACTTTCTAAGTTCATTAATATCACTATTGGTAGGAAATACCTTATTCTGCTACTGTTTTATGTGTAAATAAGTAGAATAAGTTGAACATTTTTTCATTTTTTCCCAATTTTGATTAAAACACCGCGAAAATTTCCAATCCCAAGGGTATGGGTCATATTGAAAAAACCCTGTACAAAAAAATCAACCAGAAAAAAAGAAAAGTAGGTGCCGTTTTGACAGGTCTGTCAGAGCATTTCTAGTCTAATTCATGAGATGTACGATCAAGTAATATCCGTTCTTGATTTTGCTGTTTCGTCTATTGCAAACAGATAATTTTTTATTTTTTCAGCCTAACCTATGACTGTCAAACTCTGGAATCACAATGTTTGGCCTTATTCCATATAAATCTCTGCCAAAATTTAATCTTTCTGTATCTTGAATGTATAAATTTTGATTTATAACAGGAATATAAATTATATTAAAATCTAAGCCGCAGGGTTGTCAATAAGTTTGTGGTCAACAGGCCCAAAAGCTAGACTAAAAGGCCTGCTAGAGGGGGTCTGCGCATTTTCTAGCAATATTTTATAAACTTTTGAGATTCCCAAGCGCGGCTAAATTGGCCTGCAGCCTGCTGTTATAGTGAGAACCCTGAAGCGGGCTGGCATTTAAATAAACAAATATGACACTTAGAGCTCTATGTATCACTATTGACTGATATAAATGTTATAAATGGTTGTGCACAATCAATACCAACAATGATGTAAGTAATATGATATCAAATAAGATTATGCAATGAAAAAGCAAAGCACAGGTACCTTGACCAGTGTTGACACAAAAAAAAAGTTCATATACAAATGTATCTACATAATATCTATGATACAGATAATAGATGTTATGCAGATATATGAACTTTTTTGTGAGTGTGAAGTCACTGAAGTACCGGTACCTGTGAAGCAAAGCACATCCATAAATTTATATTTAAGAAGAGTGACAAAACAGCAGTCACTCCAATCAGGACAATGTACTCGGGTTGGAGCGACAATTCAGTACTTACGTTAATTATGTAGGATATCGGCTGAATGAAATATTGACCAAAACAGAGTAGCCTGTCTAACGTGTTCCTCTCACGTTTGGAAACTACGGAGGATTTCCTAACTTATGCTAAAATTCCCATTCCTACTTTCTCTTTCAATTTTCCGAAAACGGTAAGGCTAAATTACGGTATCCGAGTGAAACACTAAGAATCCGGAACGCTAGACCGGATCCCCCCCCCCCCAATAATATTTTATTATATGAGTACACTTTTTTCAATTTAAACATTTACGCTGGATATTATTACATTGATATTAAGTATAAAAACGATTACTTTTGAAGATAGTCATATAAAGTATGCTTTAAATATTTTCAAGTAATTTAGTTTATTATCAAAGTAAGTTAATTAGGCCTATAATTAATGTACATGTATTAAATATTGCTGTTCAAATATTATTCTGAATATAAATCAGTTCTTAAAAATATTTACATAGACCTAAAATACCGTTTGTTCATGTGTACAAGATTTCAAGATTTATTCCGAACATCCGAATCATATAACAATACATAAAATAGTGAATTAGGTCACAGATGACCCCTGATCACAATATCGATCAATATAAAATGTTTCTACATAATCGTGTTGTTGTCAAAGTCATATACAGACGTAAGAAATTGTATTATAAGTTTAACCAAAATGTATGATAAAGGGTCTACTCAAGGTGACCGTACGTTACTTAAGACTGAATGCAAGGATCGACTTATATAACCGTCCATTTGACATATATATAATAATTTCAAAATCAGCGTTACGATGACATATATCATCACTATTATCAATCAAATTTACCAATCAAATGTATTCAATCAAATCAAAATGATACATGCTCATTAAAAAAAAGGGTAGCCTATATATAGGTAGGTATGGATTTTTGGCTCTTGGAAAGCGTGTGGTAAGTTTGAATAAGTGAGAAATCACATACATATATATATATGTGTCGTTCCTCGGTCATGTTACAAATCCTCTAGTGTCGCTGGAGAAGGGTGGGTAACACTTATTAAGAATTTCACATATTGCAAACTGGCAAGTAAATAGTGTATCATGTATTGCATGACTGCTCCGATACATTGAGGTCATCTCATTATATATACCGTCAAACCTGTGAACAAAGGTCACTACTTGGAAAGACGAAATGTGGTCTTTATTGACAGGTGGCCTTTTTCACTGAAAATGTCATTTTCTTAACATAATGTATGAAGGTATTGAAAAGAATGACCTTTATTCACAGGGTGACCTTTATTCACAGGGTGACCTTTATTTACAGGGTGGCCTTTATTCACAGGATGGCCTTTATTCACAGAATGGCCTTTATTCACAGGATGGCCTTTATTCACAGGATGGCCTTTATTCACAGGGTGACCTTTATTCACAGGATGACCTTTATTCACAGGGTGACCTTTATTCACAGGGTGACCTTTATTCACAGGATGGCCTTTATTCACAGGGTGACCTTTATTCACAGGATGACCTTTATTCACAGGATGGCCTTTATTCACAGGGTGACCTTTATTTTAGGTTTTGACTGTACTGCGATCATTTAATGTTGCACCGAAATACTTTACTTCCTCTGTATTTCATTACAATAAAAATGTCAATCTGAATATTATACCTACTCGACTATGAATATAATTATCTTTGTCCCAAAAGTAGGTATATATAACGCCTTTATTTGATTTTGAAGTTCTACTGAAGTTAAGCAGTTTAACAGATCTATATACGCTGCATACACATGCATTATTATGCAACTGTGTTCTTTCATATCTGAAATATCAACAATTAAGGCATTCATTAAATAGAGGATATTAAATGAGTGTAGATTCCGTATTGAATTTATTGAACGAGTTGAATAAAACAGCATGAAGCGATCGAGCCTCAACGAGTTCGATAAATTCAAAACGGAATCTACACGAATTTAACATTCTTTTTATCACATACCCATAGGCAACTCGATTTCGTGATTTTTATACGTTTACAGACGTTATTTTTCAATTTCACCCATCAAACAAAGCAAAACTGTCGAAAGAAAAATCTTCATTTTTTCCCTTATTGAGTGTATAAAAATCACGAAATCGAGTGCCTATGCACATACGCTGAAAATACGGCGAAAACCAATGTACCTGTTTTAAATTGCTGCTAATAACAAAAAAATGGTACAAGCTTGATTAGGCTTTTAATCAGGAACACAAAAATAATTATGTCCATTATGAAACATCGTAAATAATAAATATATGTGAACATATTTAACGATATAAACAGTGTCTTTGTCTACTCAAATTGTTAAAATCAATTCAACATTATTCATGTAAAGTTATAAATTTTGTTGACAAATAGCGTGGGAATAAATTCATGTGAATCAGCCCATTTGCATGTTATATGCACGGCCGTGCCATATCGTTTTTACGGCACGGCCAAAACGGCACGGGTATGTGATAAAAGATAGTATTGCGCCATAGTCAAGTATTGCTTTGAAGTTTCGCGACCGACAAAAATCTACTGACCGAAAAATATTTTTTTAGTGATTTAAATTGGACAAACATTTTTTTTTCATTTTTGGTTTTCGTTTTCATTGCTAGCATAATTATAATTTTATCATAAAATGTCTACGTAGTCAGTAATTCTTTGTATATTATAATTAGTATGACAAATACGTTTTAAGATGGTCATATACTGTTATGCTATCGATCTTAATTGCTTTAAGATGATATGAGTTTCCATATTTAGTGTAAACTTATTATTTAACATCGATCATAGAACAACTTATATAAATATTAAACTACTCTCGATGACTGCTTCCTGGATTCTGAAAGAAGGGATTGTGAAGGTTCCTGTCAAATTCCGCCACTGACGGGATTCGCAGCCGCAACCTCCGGGTAAGTAGTCTGGCGCTCAACCTCTACACCACTGCTCCTACATATAGTTTCCATATTTCGAAAATAAGATCATAAATCTAAAGGGAACTCCTATGAAGAGCTTATGGAGTGTATTTAGAACCACGATTTAAATCTTAGCTGAATGAATTACATGTTTAAGTAATTGATATGAGGTGATGAATACGAATATTTCATTGAAATCTATTTATAAAGAGTGTGTACGTACATATAAACACGACGTACGAGTACATGACTATGGTTACAGTACGTCAACACGATCAACACTAGTATCGTTCTTGAAACGGAAGCGGAAGTAAAAATACACATATATTCAAAGATATTCTTTTATGTCTGACATTTACATTGTAATGTTTGCACAAAGGCACGAAATAAAACTATACAGACCGATAATAATTCCACTCCTCAGGTTTCTATAAAAAGGAAGCCTTCAATATTACGTGAAATTCTTTTTTTGTGAGGGAACATTCATTTTGATCGCTGAGCCGTTCAATTTAAATCAAGCGGAATATTTTAGTTATGATTTCGATCATTCGTGCAGTAATAGAATGTAATAACTATTAATTGTCAGTGAATAAAACAAAAACAAAAATGATTACAGACATACTATCAAATAGTTAAAGCTTTTATAATCTTAGTAAGACATAATTATGTGTGTCTATGACTGTTCGTTTTCTACCGTTGATCAATCAATGAGAAAGTTTGAGAGAAACAAACAGAAACAATGTATCTTGTATTTATCTGTTCTTTAACGGCCCAAAAAACAGCTATGATCTTTTTAGGGCCGCCTTAGAGACAGCTAGGGGAGAGAAGGCACAAGAGAACCTCTCACGGGAGATCATGTACAGTCGTTTTCCTAATCTTATTTTGTATAGGTTAGTTTTCTTGATTCTTTAATGTGCCGAGTCTAACTGAGCTCCGATACACGCCTCGATCACATCCCTGTCATTTTCTAGACGCAGTACGTGGCTCGGTAGTTGAGGGCTGCATGGGAACATCGAAAAAGCGGCGGGAATCAAGGTCAGGGGTACAATGGTTCAGAATCCATGGCTGACAAGCCTAACTCTCCGCTGATTCACTAGCAAATAGTAGTAGAAACAAGGCATTAATATTTGAAATATTGTGCAATATCATCTCATCCTGGTTCTATCTATCTGATCATAATTTATTTCGTGTTATTGTTGAATTTAGCAGTACGTCAGCAGAATAATTTGACTACTTCTATGAACATTATGAATAAACAATCATGGTGAGATATTCCATTTCTTTCATATGGAAATTTCTTAACCTCGAAGTTAATTCAATAATTATCATACAGGTTCATAATTACGCTGTGGTATTGTGTTACCTTCATAAATTGTTATTCGTCTACATTTCAAAGAATCAAATTAGTGAACATTTTATTCAAGGGACCACTTTAAGACAAATTTGTTTTCCGCCCCCCACCCTCCAATAAAAAACATTTAGCGTTCGAAATATTTTCCACATCTACGTATGACAGTGCTTGAGAAATGATGTTAATGATTCATAAAGTTATACATGTATCTGACAGTATTATTGAAGCCCGCTCAATTAGCTCAGTGGTTAGAGCGTTGATCTACTGATCAAGAGGTTGTGAGTTCCACCCCCTGACGAGACTCACACTGTTCGTAACAAAGTTTATTGAAGATATTACACCCTGTGCTCTGTGTTATATATGACGGACTTCGCATTATATTATAGCATTTTTCTACTTGTAACTAATTATGAAAATTCAATAATTATTCAGAAGTCTTTTTCGCTTTGGTACCAATTGTTCTGAAACAAAACAATAATTGGACTTAATAATTACTCAAGATTTAACGACCGGAAACTAAATTTTATTCGTGTGTCCTACTGAATATATATAAGCGTACACGTGATTTACGACTAATAGATATTATATGTAATAATCGCCGGACGTTCATGGAGTAACAAAGACCATGCTTTGATTGGATGATTTGCGCGTGGTCGTTCTTCAAAATCTTTTCTTCGTCATTCTATTTTTAGATTACGTGGAATAAAATTAAAAAATGGTTTAGTGAAACTATTTGGTGCATTTATTTCCATTTAAGTTGAGGAGCCGAAATTTTAAAATAACGTTATTTATCATATAATTCGTTTACCTTAATTTATTTGAATTACCATTTACTGTTTCTTATAATGTAAGTATGTTATCATTTTTACTGATAATTAAACCAATGGAATAAAACTGAATGTTTTCTGAATATGTATAAAATGTTTAATATACACTATAATATTATGCGAGTATAAATCAGGATACGTAATTCGATTTTTATTGATCTATATTATATCTTTTATTAGCGTCTCATTTATGTGGAAATATTAACATAATTTATAATATATGTAAAATGTACACTCACACATGATATTATATAATATTATATGGCGCGGCTTCATCGTGAAATTGTAGCCGTTCTTATGGCTTGATAACGTAAAATCCATTTTAGATGAATGCGGACTTAGCTACATTTGGATAAATCAATATTATGAAGGATCGAAAAAATCACTTTTATTTTATGTTGAACAGTCTCTTAAGGATCAGTATTTACAAAGTTGGAATGCTGATTTAAATTCGTCTGCTAAATGTTTGAACTATAAAATTTATAAAACCGAACATAAATTAGAAGATTATTTTAAAATTCTAAGTGACAATCTTCTGCAAAACTTCATTAATTTCCGTACGTCGAACAATCACTTACCGATTAAAAAGGGTCGTTGGCTGAATATTGAACGTCGAGAACGTAAATGTTGTTTATGCCAAAGTAATGAAATAGGGGATGAATTCCATTACACGATGAACTGTTCTTTTTTTGCAAACTCCAGAAATATATTTTACCACAATTAAATCACAAGAACCGAAATTGCTTCACATTCGAAAAAATCATGAACGAGAATAATGTCACAAAACTTGTAAATTTATTTCTATTGTTTTGAAAACTTTAAAACCACCTGGCTAATACATTTTGAATTACCTTACAATGCTTGTCGATAATAATCATCTCTGCAGAAACTGGTTTGAATCTTTTTTGCATTCTTTTTGTAACTACATTATATTAATGTTTATGGATGATCCATGTTTAACTATTCTTACCTACTAACAAACAGCCTGGTTCATTATATCATTTGTATATTGTGTTTATTCACCTCATATCACATAATGTATACATGTGCTGAGAGTATAAATAAACTGTAAACTGTACACAATTTTAAAAGACTGTGACTTATATAATTATAAACAAACACTTAACCTAATTAAGACCCATCTCTATCCAATGCTAGGATTCATAAGCGAAGGTAAAAAGTCTGGGATAATACTGTGGACAAACAAAAATGGAACTGATTAAAAATAATTTCTTTTTTTATACGTTGCAGTACATGTATAAAAATGTGGTTGCTATTTGTACATTTTCATCGCATATGCCATAGTTTTCTACTCTCTCACAACTGGCCGTAAAATCCACTAGATCTTTTTGGTCATTTTTTCTTGCTGATTTTTACTATTTTCATAATATGAGCTGTTTCTCTAAATTCTTTTTAAAACAACTGCCCATCTTTCTAACCTATATAGTTATAGGTATACTAACACGGAAAAGAAACTGTGCACTTTTTTAATAGGCATAACATTTTTTGTTCTGAAGTTCAGAATTACGTAAATATCATCATGAGTCAAGATTATAACACTTTACACTTTGCACCCATTTCCCAATATCGTGTAGCCAGTACATTTGTGCAAATTGTAATACCAAATTTGTGTTACTACACATGTGTATATTTTATGTTGCCTTCTTGAATAACAGAAGTCGAATCAGATGCGTTACTTTTAAATACTGATCTATAAGTCAGAGATGATCGCTGTTTTATTGTTTAAGCTCGTAGGATCGAGTCTCGTCTCTGTCTTCCGAATTTCTCAGGGACGCTTTTTCAGTGTCCCCATCACAACTATCCAGCCAAGTACTGTGTCTATAAAATCACAGGAAAAAGGACGAGACGTGTATTGATGCTTTACACCGGGCACGATAAAGAACCAGGATGAGATATTCGAAATAAGAATAGGGATATAAATGTCTGGTTCTTCTTTATCTTCACTATTCTTTCTCTAGGGGCCCTGGAATGACAATAAATAGCTGCTGAATTAGCCATTAAACAACAGATAAATAAATAAAACAAATAAATAAATAAAGACTTAACGTCACGTTAAATCGATAAATATAATAAACATTGATAAATTATTGCGTTAGAACTTTGAGTGATTACGCTGAAGCATATAAAAATATAAATATTTAATTGCGTTTGTGTGTAAAATCAAACCAGTGACCAAAGACCACCCTTTGGAAAGACACATTTAGACCTCTATTGACAGGTGACCTTATTTGGAGGTCCTTTTGTTCTAAATAATCAATGACGGTTTTGAAAGAATGGCCTTTATTCACAGGGTGGCTTTTAATCAAAGGTGACCGCTAACACTGTATATGTTCAACGTAAATTATACTGTATAATAGCACGTCTTTTCATTTCAATAAAAAGCGTTGTCCTTCGATATTATATAATAATCACACCCAGTTACTCAATTAACACGCTTATACTTATATAATAGCTAGTGTATTGATAAAAATTATGTAAATTGTAAACGTTTTCAAAAATTCCAATCGTGATTTTAACACTTCCGGAATTGGCTAATTGGTTAACTAAATAACTAAACACTAGTTGTAGAAATGAAAAAAAGATATTTTGTTAATTAGTTAACTCATTATTGATTCTTTCATGGCATAAGATAGCAACCTGTTTTTTAATACAATTTAAGTTTTTTTATGCGGGTATCATTGATTTAATAGAACCGTTCATAACGACTTTGCAAAGACATGTCAAAGAATAACTATTAAGTAGGGGACCTATTATTGGTATATAATAGAACATTATAAAAGCACTGAAAGTACTCATGGAAACTGAACTTTTATAGACTTGCGCACTGCAACATGTAAGCGAACTAGTTTAACAATTGCATCGCGAATGTAGAAAAACGTAGTGCTTTGGCCCGCATGTAAATTCGTGCGCGTCGAGCGAATGACAGCTATGGAAAGCTGAACTATATCGTTCAGTTTCCATGGCAATAACGAAGCGATTGTGACCGGAGAATGAGTTCCTGTTTTCCGGGATGTTCGAGTCCTTGTCGACGAAAGTCCGCTGTATTTTTTAAAGATTTTCCCGTCTTCGGTTGGAATTCCTTTTAAGAATCCTGAGTTATCTGTATATTGCCTTAATTCTTTTTTAAATTCTGACTTGTCGTTCTTGGCTGTGTACCTGAGGGGACACTTGTTATGCATGAAAAGTAAAATTTCAAAGAGGTTTTCGGTATTTTGTAGCGGAATTGTTATTCTAGTGAACCATGCCTCAGAATTTTGATACTTGTTTTCATTTTTTTATTTATGGCGTATTATTTAATAAACAGGGGGTTCAGGGTACAAAATTTCTTTAAGTCAAATATCTAACGAACGGAGGACGTTATCAAAAATTTGAGGCACGATTCCCTGCATAATACATTTATAGTCATTTTAAGGCTATTTGATGTAATATATTCCTAAGTACAGAATTGTTATCGTTGTTCAAAAAATTGTAAATTACGTTCGATATTGGTTAATAGAAGACCAATCAAATGTAATTTGTTTCAAATCACTTGCTATGGACTTTATACAGTGGGTTTATTTTAGCATATAATTATGGTTTAGTTTTTAAATCTATAAATTGGTGAAACTTGATTTGACCTGACATCAAAGCCGGATACCTTAAAGAATCTCCTGGTGAAATGCTGTTAAACATTCTACAATAACATATTTAAATGTGTAAAGCATAACAATAAGTTTGGACACCCTTTGGATTTTGTGAATTAGGATCCTAGTACCTTAAATATAATTTCTGTTTTGAAAGCAGGGTCTTCCGTGGACGAATAATAACTAGTCCCTTCTAGCTGAGAGTACAAATCCTGTGGGGATAAGAAATTTGACATGTGACGAATCTGTCCAGAAATGTACGGATGTTCTTCCCAGATGTGGACAAGAGATTTTCTTCCACTGCTGAATGCTAATGAAAAAACATCATAATATAGCTAGCTACTAGTGCTTCTTAAAATCAAACAATAAAAAAAACGGATTTAAAAACCCGTCATAAAATCCGTACCTACCGGTCGACAGCCTAAGAAGTATAAGTTTGGACATGTTTTTTGCGATATTAAGTTATTAGCAAAGTTATGTGGGGGTGGGGAAGGATATGCAGACTTGTTATATTTCACTTCATGTATCATCATGTTATTCATTTTAGCCGCATCTTGTAATATTGTTTTGAATTGAATTTCAGGCTACGAATCAACCAGTACGGTAAGTTTGTTTTCAACTATTGTTTGAAAAAAAATCACAAAACTGAAAGTTTGTTTTGCTCAACAGAGCATATGGTCGTGAAGTGGCGTCCATGTTTTCCTTAAATAACATATTCTCATAAACCACTGGGTCAATTGTAACTAATTGCAAAGCCGGAATGATCCTTTGGCAGCTCCCTTTCAAATGTGTTAAAAAAATTAAATTACATAAGAAAACCTTGGTTACCATGGCAATCAATTGGATTAAAAAAATCCTTGTCAGAAATTTCAATGTGTAGATATTTATGCGTAACATTATGTTGTAGACCTTTTCCAAGATTGGACAAATTATAATCTCATGATCAATATTGGCTACGCTCCGGGGTCACTTGATTAAACATAGATTCCTATAGGATTTAAAAAAAACTTCTTGTTAGAAACCACAAGTCATAGAGCTAAGATGCATTGCCTAGTAGCCCTCTACCAAGTTTGTTCAAATTATGGCCCTGGGCTGAAAATTGGCTCCGCCCCCCCCCCCCCGGGGGGGTCACTTTATTTTACACAAGCTTATTAAGGGGGAAAATGAATCCCATCTTTTTCGAAAATAATTTCTTTGTTTTGGTAGTGTTATGCTCTCAAAGTCAAAGATTAAGATGAAGGTTTTCACGTAGGCTTTTCTCGGGTTAGCGATTATAGATTATAGGGCACCATGGTCCTCTTGTTGCTGGGTCTCGTTTGAAAATCGTCAAATTCACTGGCTGTGGACGTGACGTAAAACCCCATTAAAAACAAATGTCGAAAATGAACAGTCCGAATACTATATTAAGTAGATACTGGGATAGTCGATAAGTAAGGCACTGAAGCAACTCTAACAGAAAAAAATAATCTTAGTTGCCAGATGATCGCTATTTCCAGACAGTCTTTTACATGACATTGTCAAATATTGTTCGAATAGAAGCTCGCCCTATTTGCAGCTCATATGAAAGTATGTAAGGACTTCCGACTGAGAATTAGCGGACGCGAAACGTAGGCGACAATTAACCATTAACCTGTTGAATTGTGTAATCTTACTACATGTATTAGCAAACCTGTGAACATTATTGACTTATGATTTTCCGTGGGTCATTTTGTTCTAAATATTAAATGACGGTTTTGTAAAGAATGTCCTTTATTTAAGAAGTGAACTCTATAACACGGGTTTGACTTTATCGAAGTAGTTTTTGGGTACGACATATTGTAATTATTATATTGTTTCTTTCTAGGGAATGGGACAAATTTGATGAGGAAGCAGTTGAGAAAACTCAAAATGGAAACACGTGGGACACTGTGCATCGAGTCACAAAGGGAATATTTGCTGTAATTTTGTTTTCATTCGTCATGTTCTCAGCGGTTGTGTCAAAGATGGCTGTTCTTATTTTAACATCAAACATAGCTGTTCCGAACAAAATTAGCGTGGTCTCCCTTAAGACTTGGAATAATCATCTTGCGTACAGAACGCACAATATAGGTAAATATATGGATTTGTATTACATTATATGTCCATAATTTCACTAGTATTGTTTTCTTTTTCTCTTTTTATTAGCTCATTTACCTCATGCAGTCTCTTGCCTAAAAGTAAAAAGCAGCAATATTATTGATCGAATTGCTAACGGGGTAAGTCTTTCTTTGCAAAAATGAGACTGTGGATCATTAACGGTATTCTCTTAGCATGCAATGGATAGCCTTTGTTATTAAACCGAATTTACCGGTTCCTTCCATGTTCCGCAAGCGACTACCATTTCTTAACATGATGTGTAAGACAGAAGCGGGAGAAAATCATTTTTGGCATAAAAGGCTAAAGCCAACTTACCGAGACAAACTGCATTCCGTCCAGGTTTCGAAGATTTCCACACATTTGATATCTTTTTCTCAACAATTCTACTCTTGGTATGACGGCCTCAAGCCAAATTATCAAGGGAAACCATGTATTCTGACCAAGTCTCGAACATTGTCACACCCTTGCAATCACTTTCTCCACAATTCTACTTTTGATAAATAACCTCA